>JAAAKG020164583.1:0-28600 GCA_010014905.2 Druon quercuslanigerum
AAGGGGGTTCCACGAAAAAAAACCACAAAAAACACTTTTTTTTTTCCCCCCCCCCCCCCCCCCCTCCCTAACCTGTGTAACGTCTCAAATGTCACTCAAGGAGAAAAAAACTACATTTTCACGTATTATTGGCCATTTTTAGCAACTTTTGTCGTGTTTTTTAAATAAATAATAACTAATGGACAATTTTAATATCTCCTATGACTATTGAAACGATTACAAGTTTGTTAATTAAGGTAATATATTGAAAAAGTTATTCATTCCTAATTTTTTCTTAAAATAATCGTATTTTCTAAATGAAATATAGTAGTTGCTTATTGTGTAGAGTATTAAATTTACTTAAAAAAGCGATGTAAATATGTAAACAATTAATAATGGTTTATTTTCAGAATTTCCCAAGATTGAGTCCGACATGTCTCCTTTTTTCTCAAATTGGTTTACAATCATTTTTATTGGATCAAGCACTTTTTATATAACTTTAAAAAAATTTAATTAAATACATACAATTATTTTTCTGATTATATAGTACATACAAATAATATAATAAACATTTATTAACCGTTTTGATAAGTATCATATTTTGTGGGATACATTTTTCAAATCTATTTTTAAATATTATTTTGTGAATTGAACATCACATTGAATGATTTTGAAGAAGCGAAAATTCTTTAAAAAACTTCAATTCTTGTTTAAACAATTTTCATTTGTCATCTATATATTTTGAATTTAAAGGAAATTTGATAAGAAAAACAATAAATCTTTGCACACAGAATGACATAAAGCTTTTCGCAGAATTATGTACTCAAAATCATATTATATTATGCTTAATTCAAAAAATACAATTTTTTAAAGTAAAGAAATTCATTTTGTTTAAACAAATTCAATTTGTTTAAACACTTGAAAAATAAATAATACATTTCTCCTATAAACTATACATTTAGAAAAATATTTGTCTGCATTCCAATTTATATTATCTTTTAAAAAGTTCTCAAAAGAAAGCTGCTTGCGCAATTTAAAAGTTTTACAATAAATAGAAATTTGTAATTCCTTAGAACAAATTAATGACGAGTGTGTAGTTGTTAAACAAAAATTATCATTTGTTACTAAATTCAGAAAAAAGTGGACATCTCTGGCTTGATTTTTACATTTTTTGTAAATAAACAATAATTAATTATTTAAGTAATTTCATACATTTCATACAAAAAATAAGATTTTTTTACATTTTCCAGGAAAAATAATTGCCGAAGTAAGTTACAGTTATTTAGACAATTAAAAACTGTTTTAACAGTTATGGGAGATATTACAATTGTGAATTAGTAATTATTTTTATGAAAAAAACCACAGAGAATGCTAAAAATTAACAATAATACGTAAAAATGTAGTTTTTGGATTTTTGGGTAATATTTGTTGCACTGTGAAGTGAGGGTAGAAGGGCGTGGGGGATCGTAGTTTGAAAATAAAAGTTATTATTATGGTTTTATTCCTTAGAGACTGTTCGAAAGTTCCTTGATATTTGAATTTCAAAAAAAATTGCAAATTTTCTTTTTTCGAAAACAGAAACTTGGGGTGGGGGGATGACTCGCCCTGTTGCGTGAAGACCGTTTTTGGGTCACTCTAATAAATAAATGATTCATTTTCTACCATTTCCTGATTGTCAGGATAATAAAAAAGAAAATGCTTTAAGTTTTTCAAATAAAAAAATGTCTCTCGGATTGCATTGATTTATATATGAATAAATAAAATTTTTATAGACAGATTTATTTTCATTACGAGCCGCCTTTTGAGCGAAAATGATTCGAAATCACCATCGATCAATGCGGAGTCTAGAAGGTGGGGATAACGATCGAGCACAGTTGAGGAGAAGGTGCCCTATTGAGAGGCGCCCTACTGAGAGGATCGACTGTATTTTATACATTTTATATTAAAGGTTTTATAATTTTGCAACGAAGGAAGTAAATTTTCTCCCAGTATGCGCTGCACAGAACATGGTTGCTATGAAAAAATTTTGAGCTTTGTAAAGCATTCTGCACTGACACTAGCAGCCAACTTTCACTAGGGTCATGAATTTAAGTTTGAACTCCCACCTGATTTAAGATTTTAAAGTGCTTTAAACAAAAGACGGATTTCGAAGTTTTGAAAACATTTTTCGGAATTCTTATTTTATCGTACTTTACTGAAATTAGACAAATATAACTCTTCGCTTCTTCTTGCAGAGTTCAGTTCACAGTCCGAATCTTTAGCTAATAGTGGCACAGTTGCTGGTGTTCCTCGTATCGGAAGTTCTGATTCTCCAAACAGGTCTTCTAACCCTTTGAGATCGAGGTCAAGGTCTCCTCCTATCGAACATTGTACTTTTGTAGAAGCTTCTTCTTCAAGACCTGATCGTCCTACCAGGTGCATGAATCTACCCAACAGGCTTCCTTCTTTTGACGGACCTGGACATACACTTGATCAACTTCCATTCATTCTACTGACCCCCAACACGGCTTTGCATCGGATATACGAACTGCGAAGATACATTTTACCTGCTGATAAAGGACTTAAACTGAGAACAGGAAAGGATAGATTTGATGTTATGCCCATCCAAGAATATATTGTTTTATCAAGGTCCAATTACATCTTTGCAATATTGGAAGGTCCTAATGTTCTTGCTGGAATATATGCATATTTATGTGAAAAAAAAACTAGACGAGTGAAAATAAACATGGAAGGTGGGGATGTTACCCAAATGACTTCAGAAGAAGTTATTGAAGTTCCTGTAGGTCGCAAAAATCTAATTCGAAAAAATTTTCAAATAAGGCGCATAAAATCCATGTAAACCGCAATCCTTAATGCGGTTTTAATAAAATATAAAAAATGTAGACTTTTTTCTATTAGTATCAAAATAAAATCTAATTTATTTTAAAAAATCGTATTTACAAAGTCATAAAACCTAAAGTCCTTAACGGCTCATTAGAATCCGAGATAGAATAAGAGAAAATAAGAAGACAACAAAATAAAATCAAACGAATCAATCTCTCACTGTTTCGTTATTCCTTCTCCGTATTTTTTACACGGTTAGTAATTACCATTTTAGAAAGCCAATTTTGCAGTATAATTTCTTTTCTATGTTTGAAACATCGACTCGTAATTAAAAACATTAAATTTTAATCGTCACGTTGAATTGTTACAACAGAATAAGTCATCATGCAGACATCACCAAACAGGAAGTTCTCGTAGCAAAAGTAAACATATTAATTTTCGATCGACTTGTTATTTTTAGTTTAACACTAAGAAAACTCAGGTGCCATCCTGAATCATCAGGACAATGGTCAAGATAAGTGACGTGCGGTGATAAAAGGGACCTTAGGGTTAAAAAATATATTTTAAGATTTCGGATGCTATTTTACGTTCCAACCATTGTTTTTGAAAAAATTCTTACGATTAATAGAAATGCTAAAAACTAGTAAATAATATATATTTTCGTTCTGATGAAAAGGACCCCTCTTAAAATATTGCCCAAACTAAAAGCCTCGCTTCGACTAAAATCGCAGGTAAAGTTGGCAAGTACTATTAGCACATATATTTTCTATTTTTTGAACATGAAATTGACCAATTTCCGGATGTTTTCGAAACATAAGTATAGCGTTAGAAGTTTCAGATTTTAGTACTCAAATCTGCAAATAATGATTTTCATCCTGAAATATAATGTCACTCAGACTTTTGTCAACTGGTATCAGAGAATTGTGATATCGTTGCGCTCTAGATTTTTAGCGACTGTCAAGCCAATTTTGCCCCGCTGTTTATTTAGACTCTGCCATCAAAACTTTTTAAATTTTCTGAAATTTTTTATAATTTCCAATATTGATCACATTCTTCAACAAAGAGTTTTTAAAACTTAATTCAACTTTTTCTATCATCCGAGACTATTACTTAGTACTAAGTATTTAATTTTTAGTCGCTATGCACAAAAAACATTTGGTTCTTATTCAATATTACCGAAGATCTTATGAAATATGTGTATCCAATTCAAAATTAAATAAAACAAATTTATTTTTGTTCATGTTGCCAATCTGCTATACAATGTCTAATTGTTTCCCAATTTTCTTTTCGTACAAATAATATACACAATAGTTCTTAATAAAATAGACTTGTGCTTGTCCTCGTGAGATGTTTTTATTTAGTAAATCATACCAAGGAATGAAATTTGGTTAAATATGGTGCGCACATCATTCAGATGATGTCTAATAGAAAAAGCAAGTTTTTGGGAGTGATGTAGAATGCATAACCATCCCATAATATTACCTTGGATAAGGCAAAGATAAAAAAAATTATTAGAATACATTTGCTAAACAATTTTTTAATTAGCCTGGAGAAAATTGTTAGATCTATTTAGATTTAAAGAAATTATGACCCAAAAAAGTCAATTCTGTAATTTTTGATGAATTTTCAGTTTTAAGCTTTCTTATTTTATTTTAAGTTCTTGCCAGACTTAAAGATTTCAAATATTGTTCTGTTTTCAGCAGAATACAAGGAACTGGAATGTATATAAATAAGATCCTAATATTATGACAAAAGATTTCGCAGCGTTTTGATACACTTTAGCAGATTTAATAGGTTTTCTACTATTTTACGATTTCACAGTCAATCTAAGTATAGTGTTTTAGCTACCATGATGTTCCCGTGATGCAAAAATTCATTAAATCAAAATTCATTAGATATATTTTAAATTTTGTAATTTTAAGATCTGAAGCGATTTGTGGGTGCTTAAAGTAAATCTGAACATTTGGAAGGGTTTTATAAGATTTCTAAAGGTTTCAGAGTATTTTCAATATCTGCATCGATTTAAGAAGGATTAAAACACTGCAAATGAATTTCATGGATAAGACCATTTGATAGGACCAGAGTATGAAATATCTTCATTTTCGTTGAATAAGAAAAAATTACTCTCTTAATAATAAATTTTATTAAGAGTCTACCTGATTATATTTTTGTCGTTTTATTATAAGCAATATTGTAGACAATAGTCCTTATCTAATTTATTATCTATGTCTATAGCTTCTCCAGCCAAAAATATTTAAAAAATTGTATTTAATTTTTTTTAGCTAAAAATCAGGCGCATAAGTCTTAATTATTTTTTAACGAGCACGTTTTTTGGTGATTTATGATATAATAAAGTTACTGAATTTTTAATTAAACTAAATTGAAATTCATCCGGATGTAAAAAGGTTGATTTTTCATTGTATTCCCCTTCCAAATTCATAGTGAAAATTAATTTACACTTAAGATTTAAAATTAATTAGTAGTATGGAAACATTGGTTTAAATTTACATTTTCCTGAATTGGAAGAGGAAACATTTGTTTAACATTGTTAGTGTATTTAATGGGTTAAAAATTTAGATTTTCAATATTACATTCCGGATGAAAGTTTCGAATGTTTAAGATTAATATAAATATAAAGTTTTGTGTTTGAAATAATTGATTTATATAAGTTTTATGTTTAGAGTCTGGTTCTTTTGAAAATTTAATTCTAACTCAATTTCGTTTCCAAGACTTTTTGAAAATTATGTTGTTTTTAGCGTTATGTAGCATCGGACAGAAGCCCTTATAGTTCAACACAAATTGACAAATTTTCATTGCTAAAGCCTCTTTGTGAATAGATTTTTTTGCTCTGCTTTGTTCCTAAAACTTAATTTATTTTACAGGAATTTAATAAAATGCACTTAAGGGTGGATGCAACTTATAAATTAATTTTTTGTGAAAATGCCAAAATAAATCAACTATATTATATTTTTTTAGTAACAAAAAATAATTTTGGGCAGTTCAGTCCCTAAAGAATTTTCGACACATTTTAAAAAATTACGTTTTTTATCTCTCAATATAAGGAATATTTTCCAGTTGATTTCATTTTAAAAGATACCACTGCATTACGCAAAAAAATTAAATGGGTTTTTGGTACCATACTATTCGGGGGTTGTTTTTACCCCCTTAAAATTATTTTGAGCAAGTAAGAAAAAATAATTTTTGCTTAGTTTTTTGAAGCTGTCAGTCAATAAAAAATGGCATAAAAATAATTTACTTATACCAATTGTTTAAATAATAAATAATTTATTTCAATTTTCAAAGTTTTTTTAGCAAATAATCATCGAAATCACATCCCCGCACAGTGGGGGAAAAGCACATTTTTTGGTTCAAAATACGATTCTGGCTGAAACTGTGGACCGATTTAAATCTTTTTTTTAAATGGTGATAACATTTTAAAGAAAGTTGTCGAGCCTGATTTTTAATTTAGTTTTTTAATTTTTTTTTATGAATAAATAAATATGACGATAAAAGACAATATTTTATATTTGACGTTTCCGGTGTTCGTCAATAATATGAAAATTGTTGTACTTACCGACGAATCATAGATTTACATTATATAAAGATATTCTATCATGATAAAATAAACCAAACAATTTAGTGTAACCAAATTATTGTCAGTTTTTACTGATATTGTTTCTATTTGAATTTCTTGCAACATAACTTTTTAAAAAACAATAATGATCGACGGTAATCTAACCTCTGATGATAATAGAGATCCCTTTAGAATTATTCGTATCATTAATGTAACACCCGGCTTTAGATATCGTATATTAAGAAAAAGGATTCTTCCTTTGATGTTTCTATTAGCTTTATTGGAAAGCATCCGGCCAGCAATAAGCAGTTCACTGTTTCGATTCTCAGGCGAGCGACGCGAGCAGATATTCTTTTAAAAAATTTAATTTCAAAATTATAAAAAATGTTTAAATAATTATAAAAGGGCATCAGTTCTTATTTAATGGTAACAGAACATTCATTTCTCTCAAGTTTTATACAAAATTTATTTGTTTTAAGGAACAATAAATACTTTTTTTTTTAATTACTCTAACTAAGTAGGAATTATTGGAATATATTTGTAGCACTATTTTAAGGTCTTTTTTGATAAATCTAAATGTCTGAGAAGAAACGACACTTGGGAAGAGTTGAAACAAATTTCAACATTGTTTTTGGATAATAAATTTTTAAACAATTTCAAAAAATCTAATAAAAAAAATGTTTTCGGAATTTAAAAAGCTTTTATTTTCTTATACTTTAATGCTTTCTTTCTCCACTATGTGGCAGTTTCGGCAGATCAGTTGAGGCCATATTGGAGCCTCGCTGCTTGAATCCATCCATATGCTTCATGGTTCGCAGGCGCAGTTGTCAGTAGAAGCGATGGAAAAAACGGTTAAAGTTGGACATTCAGAAAGTGGGAAGGCTCTCCGGATTTTGTCCTCTCCACTTATGATCTGGGCCGTTGTGAGCAGTGCGGTCGCACAGGGCGCCACGTTAAAGGGGGCGCCAAATTCTGGGTTTTTCGAATCAAAATCTGTACACATGTATGAAAGGGAACTTTTTTTCATGTTTGCACTGGGCGCCACCTCACCTTAGGCTGGCCCTACTTATGATTATACCTTCACGCTCCGCTTGATGCGGATCAGAAGAGCTTTTGAGTTAGATGAACAAAGAACGCAAAGATGTGTTAAAAGTGGTGGGGATAGATTTTTCGGGTCATCCGTGCGCTTTGAGCTCGGCGAACTCTAACTTCAAACTCACTTTGCAGCTTAAGAAACAATTCAAATTTTTCAGATAAGAATGTGACTCTTTTCTCATACGAGCGAGAGGCTTAAAACTATCAATAGTATCAAAAATCTGAAAAACAATTTTTAACACTAAGGCCCCTTTCCTCGCAGCACGTAACTTATGGTGACCATTGTTTTGATAAATCTGGATGTCCCCTTAGTTTTCCTAGTCTTCAACAGAAAATATAAAGTTCGATGAAAATTGTTATAATGTTTAAAATCCCAAACAGAACTTCCCGTTCAGCGATGTACTAATTATTGAAGGCGACGATTCAAATCTCACGTTTGACTTTACAAATCAATTTTTTACCAAAGAAAAGAAATTCGGACAATATTTAGCTTTCAGATATGTTAATCTCTAGCAAGATAAACAATACGGAGAACGTCTAAGGAAACAGTAAGTGAGTGTTTTCGTTGCCTTTCTTTTTTCTTAATCTCTTATGTTTTTATTATATATTGGTTTCTGAAGAGCTGCTAAGGACGATGTTAAAAATGTAATTTCAACTTTTCAGCTTTTTTGTGTAATGACAATTCTACATACAATTTTTCCAATTAAAATAGATTTTATTACAAATCCAAAAACAAAAAGGTTTAAATCTTTTTACATTATTAGTGCATAAAGGATTGCTGTTTACATGGACTTCATGTATTTTATTTGTAATTTTCTTCTAATTAAATTGTTGCGAGCAAGAGAAACTTCGTCTATGTCTTCTGGGGTCATTGGAGTTACAGTGCCACCTTCTATGTTTACTATTACCCGCTTCATTTTTAAATGAATGTAATAAACATATATTCCAGGAAGAACTTTAGGATTCTCCAAGATTGCAAAGTTGTAGTTGGAGTTTGAGAATACAATTTATTCTTTCCTGTTTTTAATTTAAATTCCTTATCGTAAGGAAATATGTATCTTCGGAGTTCGCATATTAATTTCAAATCCGTTTAGGACGTCAGCAACATAAATGGAAGATGATCAAGTGGATATCCAGATCCACTATGTGAAGGAAGCCTGTTGGATAGCATCATGCACTTCATAGAAATATGATACCTTGAAGAATAATCCTTTTTATAAGTACGATATCTAGGACAACGAGATCTGGACCTAGACCATACAGGAGGAGAAGACCTCTCAGGAGAATCAGAAATTTTAGTACGAGGAACAACAGGAATTGAGCTACTACCAGATAAAGATTCAGACTGTAAACTTTACACTGCAACAAGGAGCAATGTTAGTAAGGCAAAATAGAATGCGAATTCTGAAAAATTTGTGAGAATTTCGAAATCAGTCATTTGATCAAAACAAATGAAAATCACAAAAGAGGTGAGCGTTTCAACCAAGATTTAAATTCCTAAAAAAAAGTTACATACCACTAATAACAACACGCTAGCCGTCGTGCGACGCCCGGCAGCAGTGATGACTTGATACGATGTAATATGAAGTAATTTTTCCTTAAACTCTATCAAAATAAAAAATATCCACTTTTTAATTATTATTTTCGAAAACTTGCATTTTATGATTCACCCTACTAAAAGTATCCAAGCCTCAAGTCTGAAGTTTGAGTGATTTGAAACATCTAAGTTTACATTGCATGACCTTGAATATCTTTAAATTCGCTAATGTCAGTTATAAAAAAATGTTAAAAAAGTGTAAAGAAAATGTCAACTTTCGTTGAATCATTTTAGCACCGTTGATATTCTTCCAGGCGGGCTGCGAAACTTACATTATTAAATAATTGTATGTTTGTTGTTCGTGGCTTTGTGAAGTGTTAAGGCCTTGGTATCTCAAACAGTTTTTCAATTTTGCAAAAAACTTTTGCGGTACATATGAACCCATATGAGTGCATTTGAAATTATGACGGACAGTTATGATAAATTAAAAAAAATTTTATTATTTTAGAAAAATTGTGCCAAAGTCCCCCCTCCTCCAGTTTGATCGCTGATTCTTCGGTTACCATATCAACGTAGCACAAAATATTCTCTTTCTTTAGAAATCTTCACGTTAATGGAATGTAAACTTTGATTTTTTAAATTGGGATGCTAGTTTTTCGCCACCCCCACCGCCAACTTTGGAAAACCTGATATAACTTCTGGAGTATTGTGGCACAACATTTTTTATTGGTGGCGCAACTCAGCACATTTGCGGCGCAACTTAGCAGGCTATAGGCTATAGGTCTAAATTAATGGAGATATTCATAGAAATATCATATGTTAAATAATCTTTGATGAAATAAAACAATTTGAATGTTTATATTAAATTAGTCTGAACAAATTTAAATAAAATGAGCCATGATAACAGTGGTTCTAGGAAAATTATTAGAGTATTAAGGTTTCATACAAGATTAACCTTAACTTTTTTTCCTAGTCAGGTGGTAGACCTCAAAATAAATCAAAGATTTCAAATTGTTTTTATGAAATTTAATGTGTATTCGCGGATACATTTGTTAAAATATATTCCCCATTACTTTTTACAAATTAGTATTTGCCTAATTTTTAAAAAATTTATCAAATTAGAGATATTTTATTATATTCACCTAACGAATTAAGGATGACCACTGCCATTGACAGGACAAGTGTAGAAAGCATCTTTATTCTTCGTAAACAAAGAAATACTGATTACTGTATAAACGAATAAATCGTTTTAGAAGTGTATCTAATTTCTGCTGGCACTTCAGTACAACATATATTTTATGCTATAACTCTTATATTCTTTATCAGATATGCATAAGGTTTCTTATTATGAGATATTTCTATTTGTGTTATCTGTCTAAGCAAAACAAATTTCATTATCTTCACCTTGCTTTATTTGTTAAAATAGAGCGATTATTTATTGTATTAAATATCCATAAAAATGATTAAAAAATAATTTATCTAATACGAATTAGGAATTAGGAATTAGGTTCAATAGTTTTCCACCTTCATTGTAATATACTAAAACTTATGATTAAGATTAATTTATTGAAAATTATTTATTTAAGTTTGAAGACTTATTCATAATGAATGTTTAGAAAATTCGTATTTTCTGGCAATTAATTTTGTCAAAAATTGATTAGCAGTTTATATTACAAAGACCGAGATAATATTTTTATAATTTTTGAAAATGATACATTAATTATCAAGAATTTTTTATTCAAGCGTATTTTTCTGTCCCTTGATCTTTCTAGTCATTTCTGGTCAATAACTATAAAACATATAACTTTACAGGACTTTAATTCGAAATACTTTAAGTCCGAAAAAAAATTAATGATTTAATGTATAAATAAATAACTTATATGGTGTTTAAAAATATAATAAGACGTAACATTGAATAAAACTGTTTAAGAAAAAACAAAAAGGAGAGGTTGTTTTTTTTACATTCTTTTTTCGTAATCTTGTATTTTCTTTTTTACTCATTGGTTTCTAATCAGTTAATAAAGACGAAGTTGAAAATCTAACTTTGATTTTTTTGTGTTCACTCCATACATTTTTTCGAGAGAAATTATATTTGATTTCAAACTGCAAAAGAACCCTGTTTACATTTTTGGCATAAACAGTGCTTCAAGGATTGTGCTTTACTTGGGTTTAACCCATTTTATTTGAAACTTTCTTCTAATTAAATTATTGCGACGTAGAGGAACTTCAAGTATTTCTTTCGTAGTCATTGGGATAACAGTGCCAACTTCAATGTTTACTTTTACCCGCTTAGTTTTTAAATAAGGAAAATATACATATATTCCAGCAAAAAATTCAGGAGTCTCCAATATTGCAAAGATATAATTAGCCTTTGATAAAACGATGTATTCTTGGATTGGCAAAGGATAATATTTTTTTCCTGCTCTGAATCGAAATTCTTTATCGGCAGGAAACTTGTATATTCGGAGTTCGTAAACCCGGTTCAAAGCCTTTCTGGGCATCAGTCGAATAAATGGAAGTTTATCAAGTTCGTGTGCAGGTCCGTAATGAGAAGGAAGCAGGTCGGGAGGATTCATGCACCTGGTAGGAACATCAGGCCTTGAAGAAGAAGCTCCTTCAGAAAAACAATGTCTGGGAGGAGGAGACCTGGACCTGAACCTTACAGGTGATGGAGTCCTTTCAGGAGAATCAGAAATTTTGGTGCGAGGAACATCAGGACTTGTGCCACTATTAGATAATGATTCGGACTGTACACTTAACTCTGCAACAAGGAACCAATCATTATATTTTTTTAATGTACTTGAAGGCGACCGTAGGGACATATTTTGTCTTTGCGCCTCATTAAGCATTTTTTTCGATATTCGTGAAATTTTAAACATTCACTTTTGAAGTAAAGAGAAGAATACTGGCACCTGGAACTTTTTGTATTTTACGCAACACCTTACTTAAAGTGACTAAGGCTCAAGTGTCAGGTTAAAGTGATTTGAAAAATGAAAGTTTACATTGCATCACCTTGAATATCTCCAAATGCGCTGATCATCATATCTGTTTGTTATAACTGCTACTGCTCTCAAATTTTCGAATTTTAAAAAATTCTGCGCAGCTATTTGAAATTGCATTTAAAACCCTATAGGAAAGTCCCTTCATAAATGAGGATTAAAAACTTTTTATTTTGTTAGTCATCAATTTACAAACTGATATGACCTCCATCTATTGGCCAATTCTCAAGATATGTACAAAACTTTTGTGGCACATTGCCCATTTCCCGTTCTTCTAGGCGGTCTGTACAAATTTTTATAATACAATAATCACTTAAGGTACGTTTTAAGGACGTCTTTATTATGCTAGAGATATTATTAAAAATAGGATACCTCTTCATATTAAAAGATTATAATTAACTTTTTCTCAGAATCAGGTGGTCTCTTAAATATGCTGCAAATAAGGTTATAAAAATTTAAATCATTGAAAGCATCGTTTATTTACATTATTTTGTTTTACATTAGGAAAAAAAATGTAATAAATATTAAACACAAACTTCGAGTTCCGTGATGATAATCCAGCAATTGGTTAAAATTTTTAAAATTTAAGTCAGAAAAACAATAAAGGTTTATGTGCGTTTATGTATCTGTGTGTACATATCCATTTTAGTATAGTTTTTATCTTACAAATTATATAAGCCTTAAGCTTGTGCCAGTGACATATTTGTATTTTATAAATTAGTCCAAGGAAAAGAACAGGGTTACGTCAACCAGGTGTCGTTTGAGAAAATAAAGCAATATTTTCCATTTGCATCTTTACAAAAATCTACGCAATCATTAAAACAATTTACGAATGCTACGCACATACTTTAGAAGGGCTTGTCCTTTTCAGATATTTTCATTTTATAATTGAGACCGAAAAATAAAAAAGTTTGTCTAAAATATTGAGAAAATATTTTTGGGGGCATCTGATAAGAGAAACAAAATTGGTTTGATTCGTGCAGACTCAAAACAAGCCTGAGATAATATCCCCGCAAATAGGGCTATTAAAAAAAAATATTTAAACTCAGTTGTTGAATAAATTTTCTATTGGCTAAGACTATATGGATCTATTTACGTAGGTCTCTCAAAGGAAAATGATACAAACTTTTTTTGAAACTGTATGAATCTAAAAGAAATTGAGCCCTAAACAAAAGTGATTTCTGCGATACCTTAAAATTTAAAATGATTTTAAACATACGAAAAGATTTTAATACATTTGCAGAAAATTTGTTAGATTTTAAAAATTGAATTTCAAAGGTTTCAAATTATTTCATATGTCGAAAAGTATGTTACCTTATTCTAAAGGATTCCTCAAGAATTAAAAGGATTGAAATATTTAAAATTCATAGTTCATCTTCTGACAAATTGTCAATTATCTAATTCTAAAAAAACTTCTTTAAATTAAAGGTATATTTTAATGTTCTTATATTCACCAAAATAATTAAGGACTACCAGCAATGACAGGACGAGAGTAGAAATCATCTTCATTGCTAAAGCGTGTGAAAAAACTGATTACTGTTTTAACACAGAATTTCGTTACAAGTGTAAGCAACATTTTGTAGTTACCTTATTACAAAACATATTTTATGCTATAATTCTTATCTGATTTATCACATATACCTCGAGTTCGTCATTAAGAGATATCTGTATTTTACTCATCAGTCTGATTTAAAAAAATGTTATTGTGTTTACTAATCTTCGTCTGTAAATTAATATAAATAAATTTAATATACTAATTGCATGCAATGACATATTATTAACAAATTCAATTATTAAAAATTTAGAATAGTTTTTTAATTTTGAATTCAAAATTCGTGTTCTGTGACTCAGCCCCCCCCCTCTCATTCTAGAAATCTGTCAATTTAATAATAGGATCTCCAAAATTTGAGTCAGCTTTTTGAATTTGGAAAATTAAACCTTAACCTAGTACATTTCTTTCGAAAATTCCACCTCATAGGAACTTTTATTGAAATTTATTAATTGAAGACAATTTCAAAATTTTTTGTTGCTATTTTCAATTTTTCGAATTTCGGGTTTAAATGTACATTTTACGATTGAAAATTTCCTTGTAGTGACTTCGTCAGGACTGAAACCATTGTACCAGATACTAAACTTGTATTCATTGACGTCATTCAATCTCGCGATCTTATGCTTTTTGGGGAAGTTTATAAACTGCATAATTTGGTTTTTAGACAGAGCATTTTTATTCCATGTTTAATTATAATAATGGCATAATTACAGGGGATTTTAATACATTATTTAATATTCGCTCCAAATAATCCAATTACCATACGACTTTGGTCAATTCAGCTGGTTTATCTAAAGTACCACATGGATCTGTGCAACACTCCGAAATGTTTAGTATACGGATTGATCCCGTGACCGTGGAAAATCTAAATAAAGTGCAAAATTAGTCTCAGCATCCAGTTTACTTCTTGTCCAACCATGATATTATTCAAATACATTACCATTTTAATTCAAGTACCAACCATGCACCATGTTTGAAAAAATTCAGAAATCTAAGTAAAGCTAATAGATGGGTGCTTCCTGTCTCCATGGTGGGGCGCTCTCGCCAAGCACTGGCATCGCAAAGAGTATAAATAAAAACAACATACTCTGATACCTCAGTTTCAGGTCAGCCCTGAAAAAGTGAACTGAAAGGTTAACGTAACGTCGACAAAATTCCTAGTTTCGTACACGAATGAAACCCGAAATATCTCCTTTCTCAGAATGAATCATCGTGAAAGTATTGAATCTATTAGCTTTACTCAGGTTTCTAAATTTTTTTAAACATGGTTCATGGCTTGTACTTGAATTAAACTGGTAATGTATTTAAATAATATCATGGTTAAATAAGAAGGAAACTGGATGCTGAGACTGATTTTTCACTTTAGTTAGATCTTCCACGGTCACGGGATCAATCCGTATACTAAACATTCCGAAGTGTTGCACAGATCCATGTGGTACTTTAAATAAACCACCTGAACTAACCAAAGACGTATGGTAATTGGATTAGTTGAAGCAAATATTGAATACCGTTTTAAAATCCCCTGTAATTACAACTTCATTTAATTAAGCACGTGATAAAAACGCTCCGTCTGAAATTCACTACCAAAACCAAATTATGCGGTTTATAAACTACGCTAAAAAGTATAAGTTCGCAAGATTCAATGATGTCGATAAATAAATGTTTAGTATTCGGTACAGTGGTTTCAGTACTGACAAAGTCACTACGGGGTGGAGCGCTCTGGTCAATAACAGGCATCATAAAGAGTATACATAAGAACAACATAATCTGATACCTCAGTTTCAGGTCAGCACTGAAGAAGTGAACTGCAATCTTCCCAAAATTTCGGCAAAATTCGTAGTTTTGTACACGATTGAAACCCGAAATATCTTCTTTATCAAAGTAAAGCTGATGATAAGCTTTTGAATTGTGCCCTCTATCATATTTGGTTACCAACTTCACATCTTAATATTTTCTAATATTTTCCCTTGTTTCACCGAAGAGAGCATTGTTGCTTAGCTTGTACAAATTTTCCTCATCCTCATTCCTAGATATTTTTTGTTTTTCTGTATTTGTGTCAATCTTCTTAAATTATTTATCTATTGCTTTAATAAAAAAAGTGAGAATCATATACCGGCAAACTGTGGAAAACCACCGACACAGTGTGCGAATGTTTTTAATTGACAGTACAGCTTTGGTGATTTGAACCACAACGTATGGCCGTAAAGTGACAATATTCGTGATGTCTGATGTCATCTTGTAAAAACAGTTTTTCGCAGACGAGACAGTTTTACGCTGATCTGAACTCTCCTTCTTGCTCTGGAGTCCGTTTTTCCATTGGCACCATGCATGTTTATTAAGGATCAATATTTGGTGCAATATCTTTTTATTCATTTACAAATCACTTTAGTCAATCTTTACGGCCATAAATTTCGAATTTGAAAAGAAAGTCATTAAAGGTTCAATGCAAATAAAATGTGATATTGCACCACAAATGCTTTTGATATGGTCCTATATCCGAAGGATTTTCAGAAACTTTTATTGAAAAACACTCAATAACAGCATACACACATAATAAAACTTTCTCTTTAAACCTGTAATTTCGGATTATTCTTGTGCCTTATTCAAGTTTATAATGGATTTGAAAATATGATAAGCCTCAAAAAATTCATATCACTGGATCTTAAATATTATTGACGAAAGAAAGGTTTTAAAGGTGATAAGGTACCTTTAGGTTGTTATTTAAAAATCTAATTTTGATTTCTGTGATTTTTTTGTGTTAATATTGTAGTAAATACAATTTTTCAAAAGAAAGCAGATTTTGTTTCCGTCTAAAAAAATTAGGTCTACATTTTTTGTTTGATTCATAATGCAAAATGAATTGCGGTTTACACAGGTATTTCTTGTTTTATTTAAAAATATTTTTTCACAACATAACAATTCAATCAAATCTTGTAAACTTTACGTCAACTATTTATATTAGGATCAGCTTCTTTTTGTCCGATACTTGTATTTCATAAATCAGTCCACTTAACAAAGTTGGATTAATTCAGCCTGGATTCGATTGAGTGAATAAAGCGATATTTTTTTCCCGCGTACAGAAATATCTGAAACTATGTACCAGAAATTATTTAAACCGCTTACAAATGACGCCAACATTATTTGACGGGGCCTGCGATTTCCATACAGAAAAATGTTTGTTTTTGCCATGTAGGATTAAAACAGGAAAAAATTATTTGTAATTTTTATTCACTTTGCCCAGAAAACATTTGGTTTAAATATTACCTAAGTCTCTAGAAACTTTGTGTGAAATTTAAAACAGGAGAGTATAAACATAGAATTTCAAGAAGAATATTATCGAGATTAAAATTCAAGAAATTTTATTTATTTTTGGTTTTAGTGTCACCATTTTTGGCTCTACAATCTATTTTATGAATCAGACAAAAGGATACAATTCGGTTAAAAATTTTGCTTCCATCTTTACGATGCTATCTAAGAAAATAAAAAAAAGCTACTGAGAGTCCTATGGACAGAAAAAAATCCGTAATATTGCCGTGGGCTAGACTAATATAAAAAAATTATAGAACACATTTGCGAATTAATTTTTTTTCTTAACCTGGATAAAATCGTTTTAACTATTTTCTTTTTAAGAAAGATTTTCGTACACTTTAACGCATTTAGAGATATATATTAAATTCGATATTTTTAATTTTTTAAGCGATTTTCGGACGCTCGAAACAAATGTAAGCATTTTTAAGAATTGCATACGATTTCTAAGAGGTTTAGAGTATTTTAAATATGTAGATTTATTTCAGAAAGATTTAACTGTTGCAAATAATTTCCATGGATTTCCATAAAACATTGAACAGTTGTTATTTGCCTAATTATAGTAAATGTTTCTAAACAAAAAGTAAATTATTATATTATTGTATTTACTAATCGATTTAAGGAGAACCGCTTATGATAGCACAAGAGTAGAAAGGATCTATATTTTTGTTGAATGAGAAAAACTGATTGTTAATAAAAAAGCCTTTTTTAACGGTTTATATGACCCACCTGATATAAATAAAAATAGTTTCAGTCATAAAATTGTGTTGATTTTTCGAAGAAAAGGCATTAAGCTTCTTATTATGAACATAAGACTTTATTTTGGAAGTAATGATATTCAAAAGTTATCTACATTACTTACTTGCTTAAAGAAGTAGGTTGTAAAAGTATTAAATTTGAAATAAAAAAAGTTCCAAAACTGAAAATTTCCAATAACATTTCTATGAAAGTAATATAATTCTAAAAATAGATTGACATTACAAAATAACATATTTATTTCTAACGCCTAAAAAATTTAATCGTCTTGGAATATCCTGTTCAGAACCTTAGTATTCTAATTTTTATTCTTAAAATTTTTAAAGGTAGTTTAAATTAATTATCAGTTACCACGTGTTTTTGGACAGGCCCTGTCTCCTTGCAGGTTATTAATCGGTGCAAAAGATAGTATTTTTTGTTTTCATTTCTAGTAACATAAAAATAGTTTCGGCTGGACTCTAAGTTTCTTTTTAGTGTGGATTATTTTTAGATATTTATTTGAAGCAAGATATCACACTTACTACAAATTATGTTTTTACTAACATGTCTCTTCATTTTTGATATAAAGATGCTCTATGCTGGACATGGGTCAAATGAAAGGATACCTTAATCATTTCTCAGATTGCATTTTTAATTCTTGCCATGCATATGTTTTAATGCTTTCTCAAATGACATCACTTTGATTTCACAACCTTCTTGGACAATTGCCAAATAACTTTCAGGAATGCTGGTTTAAAGAATGTGGAATGTGGTTACAGATTTTATTGTAATTGCTTGTTCGTTGTAACTAAAATCTTATTATTGAATATCAAACTGTTTTTAATGTAAATTAATAAGTAAGTCCCTTCGAACACCATCGGGTTCTTCGAATGCATCGTCAAAATCATTTTTGCCTGGTTTAAGTACCAGTACCTATATTAAATCTATTGACACTATAGGCATGTTCCGAAAGCAAGCCGAAGTTGATCCACATCATTTTCAAATAAAATGTTGAAAAAATATCATTCTTATACAGAAGAAAACATTATTTTCTTCTTTTTCTCATTTCTATTGATCACAAGAATTTTTTACAACGACCAAAAGCTTGTTAATAAAAACTCTAAGCAAAATAATTTGTTCTGAATGTTCTATCTGCATTCAAGTTTTAATAAACCCCGATGATTTGAAACATAGAAATAGTTCGACAAACGACGGAACCATAGCCAGACAATTTTTTGAGAATTACGAGACAATACTCAAAACAACTGGCTTAGGCTAACAGTTATTTAAAAAGCTTAACATCGTTTTGCGAGTATTAGCTAGCGGGAAAGTGATTTACGGGGAACGCTTTCATAAGAATGCTACTGAGACCACAAATATTTTCTAAAAGGATATGTTTGGCTTGTGATGCCACCATCAGTGCATAATATTTTGATTCATGAAGCAAATATCATTGATGCAATTGAAATAGAAATTCTTAAATTGTATTAAGAGGCTCAGAAAGCGCCAAATAAAAATCTAAAAATTCTTCGAGAAAACAATATACGAAAATCGTCTTCAATCAAGATGCACGAAGACTTGTTTGACTTTTTGATGTATTCTGATAATCTTTATATGTGATTGGATTGAGAAATAATTGAAGTTATCATTCGGCAAAAAATAACGCAAAATGAATTTGTTTATTACAAATGTTTAAATAATAGATAATTGTTTTCAATTTGCAAAGTTTCACAGCTAATATTCATTAGAGAGACAACCCTAGTTCATTCCGTCAATTAAAATTAGAGCTACTCATTAAAAAATCTTCAGAATGTAAATTTGTTTATAAAAATAATTTAAGTGGTACATAAATATTGTCGGTGTGTAAAAAATTAGAGTAAAGAGTCATCCGAAAGACATACTTAGTTGACTAAGTAAAGAAGTTTGACCCTATTGCTTGAAAAGCCTCCAAGTTATAAATTTTATTACGAACAATGTTTAAACAATTACTAAGAGACTTTGTTCTTTATTAATGGTAACAAAACATTAATTTCTTTCAAATCTTATACACAATCTAATAATTTCAATGATCTAAATGTTGCTTTTTCATCCACGCATTGAAAGTTTCTATTTTTTAAGCTATCATGATTGCTATATAGACTGCAATCCAATGAACTCTCTGCTCCTGTTTTATATGATTCATGAACTAATGCATCTCCAGAACTATCAAACCTGACATTTACGACAGCCCTAGATATGTCAATCCCAAGAAGTAGAAAAAATGCGGAGGAAGAACAAGGTCACCGAGAGATGCTAGTATAGTAGACTTTCCTTTTTTGTTCTCTTGTACGTTCTAATTTTATTGTATTCTAATGAGCAGTTAAGAATAATGTTAAAAATCTAATTTTAACTTTTTTTTTTGTTGTGTTATGACTTTGCTACAGATATTTTTTTAAAAGAAAGCAGATTTTATTTCGAATCCAAAAAGAACCAGGTTTACATTTTCTGGATTAGTACTGCATGAAGTATTACAGTTCACTTGGGTTTAACGCATTTTACGTAAAAAAATCTTCTGATTAAATTAAATCGACCAAGAGGGACTTCATCCATTTCTTTTACCGTCATTGGAATAACAGTACCACCTTCCACGTTTACTTTCACTCGCTTATATTTAAATTCAGTGAAATATTTATATATTCCAGCAAGAAAATTGGTATTCTCTAATATTGCAAAAATGTCATTGTCCTTGAACAATACAATATATTCTTGAATTGGCAAAGAATAATATTTATATCCTTCTTTAAATTTAAATTCTTTATCTGCAGGAAATGTGTATCTTCGGAGTTTGTATATCTGTTTCGAATCCGTTCTGGAGGTTAGCCGCATAAATGGAAGTCGATCAAGTGTATGTGGAGGTCCTTTATGTGAAGGTAGCATGTTGGGTAGCATCATGCACCTGGTAGAAATATCAGGTATTGGAAAAGAGTCCTGTCCAGACGAACTACCTCTGAGACGAGGAGATCTGGACCTGAATCTTTCAGGGGACGAAGACCCCTCAGGAGATTTAGACATTTCGGTGCGAGAAACATCAGGAACTGAGCCTTTATTAGATAAAGATTCGGATTGTGAACTGAAATCTGCAACAAGAAACGAACCTTTACATTTTTGGAATTTAATTTAAGCAAGATACAATGCGAATTCCGGAAACTTTGTCGAAATTTTGAAAACAGCAATTCGATTAAAGCAATCTAAAATCATTAAGGAGGTGAAAGTTCAAACCTCAATTTTATATCCCTAACGACAGTCGCCTCTCACTAATGAAAAATGCGTTAGTCGTTGTATACGAAATGAAAAAGAGATGCGATTATAAACCAAATTCAGCTTTTTACCTATTTTCCTCTTTTTTTCTCGGAAATAGTTGCTTTAATCAAAAAACTTCCTACATATAAAGGATGTATTTTCACATTACCAAAAACTTGTTTATTGATTTTGTTTTGGATGAGGCTTACATTTGTGAAGTTTGTTTGAAAAAATTCTGTTTTTGGGGAGTTTCGACAGATTTCGTCTTTGCGCCTCAATATTTTTATTTCTTAGATTGATAAAATGTCAATCATCAATTATTGACGTAAAGCGGAAAAGACTGGAAACCCCGCGATTTTTAATTTCAAAATGCGCTGATATTCGTTATAAAAAAAATTTCGCGCCACATTGATAACAGAGTTATTAGAGATGAAACTGCCCCAAAACAAACAATCCCCTTCCCCCTGGAAAGCGGTGATTTGGTGATTTTTCTATAATATTAACATTTTTCAAATTTATCATAGCTATTTATCATAACTTCAAAGGCGCTTAAATACGCCTACTGTGACATACTAAGGGCTAGCTATTTGCAATTTAATTAAAAACCGTATAGGAATGTACCTTTATAAAACCGGATTAAAAACTTTATATTGTTGGTCATCATTCTTGAAAATGTTCTGACCCTCATTTCTTGGGCAATTTTCAAAATATTCAGATAATTTGCATGGAGCATATGAAAAAAACAGAAACCATGAAAGAAAGTCCCTTTATCACTGCGAATTAAAAATTTTTATTTTGTTGCTCATCAATTTTCAAAATGTTAGAACGTTTAACCAGGTGTGATGTAAAAAGCTTTGTGAATAAATTGTTTTGCGTTCGTTGTTGATAACTTTGTAGAGTGTTAATAACTTTGTCAGGAAAGCTATGATAATTTGGAAAAAATGTTAATATATAAAAATAATCGTGTGAAAAAACCCACACCCCTCTCCTACCCTGTTTAAACCCTGATGACTCGGGCATCAATGCGGCGCAAAAATTTGTACTTATTGCGCAAATAAGTGCATTTGTGACGCAAATAAAGTGGGCTATGCAATCGCTAATTACTAAGAGTGGATGGGGGCTGTTCTATATTAACTAAAAGATTATAAGTATGTCTTAAAAAGCGTCAACTCACATGAAGAAAGGTAAATTCTCATATTACAAGATATAGATTTTCTCTAATTAGGTGGTCTCTTAAAGTTTCTACAAATAAGATCCTACAAACGTAAAGCATTGAATCTTCACTTCTGTATATTAAACATTTTTTAAAGTAAAAAGAAAGAATAAAATTGCAATAAATTGTATGATAGAAAATTTATATTCTATTCGAAAGTATCTTAAATTAAATTTTTTTTATTAAATTGGTGGATGACAATGAGTCACTACGAGGGCCTTGCTCAAGTTTAGGAATACGGATTTTGGCCAAAATTTAAAATTCGAACTAAGCTGTCGATTTTTTGTATTTTTCCACAAAATTCGTGTTGCATGATGATAATCTAGCTATTTGATATAATTTTTAAAATATAATACTAAAATTTACCCTGAAACATAATAATAATTTATTTACAGACACTACGAGGGGCCTTCCCAAGTCTGGAAGTACGAATATAAGGCCAAATTATTAAAAAATAGACCTAAGCAGTCAACTTTTTAAATTTTCACTCAAAATTCGCGTGCCGCGACAAAAATCTACCCATTTGTTGTGATTTTTTACATTCACGTAATGTTTTTTTTCCTAAAATTGGTATTCCAAGATTGAAAAAACTCAAATCATACCGAACAAATTCTATAGAAATTCAACCATGTGAGTACTCCGTCACTCCAAACACCTCCTAGTATTACTTTCATAAAAATGTAAAAACTTAACCAAATTTTCTTAGGGATTGATGTGACTCTTGAGGTGATTTTTTACTTTTTTTTTAGTTCAGTTGTGATTTGTGACACAAATGTACACGGAGAAAGATAGAATCATTTAAAGTGACGCCACAAAATGAAAATTTGGCCATTGGTCATATTAGAATAGTAAAACAGAATACTTTAAAAATTTTGCGAGGGTATCTTTTGAGGTAGGAATGGACCACCCTCGGATCCACCCTTGGGAACCCAAAAAACATAATATAACTTCGATTGGGCTTATTTTGCACCTATAACTGAAAGATCGTTTATTCTGGCTAATTCGAGGCAGGTTTAGGATTAGCAGCCGCAAGGCTCTCAACAGGGATTAATAAGCATTATACTCAAATCCAATTACCCGAAAAACATGCCAAAAAATGGTCGAGTTACATTTCCTTAGAACAAAAAGGTTAATTTTGGCTATTTTGGTTGTTTTTGAGATTAAAAAAAACCCTGACCTAATGGGATCAAACGTCCACCGGAATTTGATTCAGCGTCCTTAAAAACATAAGATTAACATGGTCTGATCAAAAATTGAAAGAACTTTGATTTTTGTATCTGTTAGATATTTTTAATTCATAAATCAGTCTATGCAACAAGGTCGTGTTACCTTAACAACGCTTTGTTTGGATAAATAAAGCGGTATTTTTCATTAGCATACATAAAAATATTAAACTATGCTTAAATCATTCATGAATGCTTCCAGGTTGTTTTTCTGAGATATTTGCGTCCCATAATTTATACCGAAGAATGAAATACTTATTTAAAATAATACAAGAATATTTTAGAAGGCATCTAACTTTTGACGATTTATCTTTTGACGATTTTAAGCTATTGCAGTAAAAATTAAAAGTATATTCCTATATTAAAATATTTACCAAAAAAATTAAGGAACACCAGCAATGTCAGGGCTAGTACAGAAATTAGCTTCATTTTTTATGAATTATGAAATACTGATTACTGTAAAAACGCAGGAATCGGTTAGATGTACGCCTAATTTTATGCTAGTATCTTCGAAAAACTCATATAATATGCCATAATTGTTATCTTTTTTATTACATATGACTTAAGTTTGTCATCGTGATAGTAAGTTTCATTATGTTTAACATTCTTCGTATGTGAAAATAAAGTTATTAGTTTTGTATTATTGTATTTCTGATACCTTATTACAACGCATATTCTATTATATAATTTTTATTTTCTTCATTCTATATACCTCAAGTTTTGCATTATGAGATATTTGTATTTCAGGTTATGAGTCCGAGCAAAAAAAATTTCATTATTTGCATCTTACTTGGCTTTTGAAAATGAGGTAACTAGCTTTATACTAGCCATCTCTAAAAATGATTGAAAATTAATTTTAATAATAACAAATTAGGACTGTCATTGGAGAAGCTTCTCAAAAGCGATCAGATCCTTAATATTAATAAATTCAGTAAAATAATTTTACGCTGTAATCTATTTTAACCATTTTCAATTAGTGAGATTTGGCCGTTAACAAATATATAAGATTTTCGATCTTGTGCAATTTGAAATTGCAAATTTTAAAAGCCGAAAAAGTTGAAATATATTTAATTAAAAAATTTTTATAATTATAAAAAGGTATTAAAACACATTTGCTTGCAAGTATCTTAAAATGAAACTTTTCTAGAATTGCCAATGGAAATCATGAGAATCAAAATAAAATTAAAATATTTTGATAGATTATTCCAAATTTCCTTAGTTTTCTTTAGCTCGCGTGAAAATATTTCCAAAAATATACCAGAGTCTGCTTTTTCCAAAAATTTTATTATTTTTTAAAGTAATTGTATAAATAATAAATAATTGTTGTCAATTTAAAAAATTGTACAGCAAAACGATCAATGGAAAGATATTCCTAGTTGAATCTGTTTTTAAAAGTGTAGCCTGTTATAAAACCATCGATCAGTGAATATATACTTTTAAAGACTGTAAGAATAGAAAAAGACCTATCGATCAAGTAAACTCTTTAAATGAAAGAATATACTTAACGTCATTTTTAAAAAGATGGACAATTAATTTTAAAAAAATTTAAATAATTTTCTTCTTTAAAAAGACTAGTCCCGTCGCTCTACTAGGAACTGAAACGAAGAACTTCTGATTGCCTGCCCGGTGCATTTTCATTAAGCTGTTAGAGAGATAGGAAGAAGAATCCTTTTTCATAAATTTTTTAGTAATGAAAAATATATCTACACAGATGATTATATAACTTCTTTAGATATCGTATATTTCTGAAAAGGATTCTCCTTTCGATCACTATAATAGCTTAATGGGAAAGCACCAGGCCGGAAATCAGAATTTCTTTGTTTCAGTTACTAGTAGAGAAACAGCACTTGTTTTTTGAATAAAAAATTAAGTTAAATTTTTATAAATATTGTTGAAACAATCACCAAAAAGCATATATCCTTAATTAATTTAGCTAACATTTATCCACGCAGTGAAGGTTTCGATTTTTTGGTGATCTTTCATTATTACACGATAGAATAATCCAATGACATCCCGGTAGGTAGTTAAGATTTTGTCGTGCCACAGCGTAAGCAGGCTAAGTTTACAGTCTAAGCGACTGAAGAAGCGGTGAATTTCTTACACTCATAAAGTGGGCACGACCTGCTGAATCCATCCCCTCCACTTCCGAATACACCTTTTTGCCCCGCATTCCCGAAAAGTAGGAGCTTTTGAGTCAGGACGCAAAGAACGGAAAGATGTTTTCATGGATCAGGAAGGTACCTGGATTTCCCTAGAGTTTAAAATAAAATACAAAATTTGACGACAATTATTATAATGTTTAATTTCCGAAAGAGACATGCTTGTTTAGAGATGGTTCGATGATAAAATATAATGTACCAACGATTGACCGCGACGATTAAAATCTCACGTTTGACTTTACAAATCGATTTTTTACTAAAGAGCATATATTTGACCGAAAATCGGTTTAAAGATATATTCATCACTAGAACTGTAAATACTACAGAGAAAGAAAGGTAAGAGCCTAGGAGGATAAGCTTGCCAAAAAGGCCACCGGACCTTTCAAGCCAATATTAACACCAATTATTGACATCTATGTAAATATAAAATGCTGAAAATATCAACCTTAACATTTAATTTTTTTATATGTGGAAAAGGGAGGGAATTTTAATGAAAAATGGGGGTTTCTCGAAAACAACTCAACCGATTTTAACGAACAAAATATATGTTATGTTTTTGAGGTACACCTTAAGTTTTTTTCTTTTAATTTTTGTGGTAGTACGTCATGGCGAAAAATGATGAAAATCATGCATTCCTCACAGCACACATCACACTCTCGCTCAAGCTGGGCACATAGAACTACAGCATTTGGTTAACACTTTATTAGTTTAATCAAGCGGTAGGCTGCAATAATGCGACACTTGCATTTAAAGGATTCACTTATTTTTCGTTTCTTTTGCATATGGGGTTATCAAAAACGAAAACCAAACTCCTGAAAATTTAAGTAAACCATTATTGAATCCAACCTTTCCATCTTTGTTTTCGATCATTTTGTCAACCTCTCTAATCTGCTGATGAGAACCTTTTCGTCATTTCATAATTCTTCTCATAAACTGATTGATTTTTATTTACGATATATATAATAACTACTGAAATAGCACTAAACGTATGCTCTGAAGTGTTTATAACCTTCCTCATAACACCTTTTTGTTTCTTTGTAGTCATTTGTTTCGCTGACTGGTACTGCGCAGGCTAGGTTTATCGAATCCGCTATTCATATTTTTTAACTGTCTGAATTTGGCGATCTAGAGCCATGAGTTTCATCCTTTACTGTTTTCAAGTGAAATCACCATATCTTTAATAATAGAAAGCTTTTCCCAATCTAAACATGCGGAAATTGTTCACTGTTTTCCCGAAATGCTATACTGGCTGACTTCGTCCAATAATAAAAAATGACATTCTATAGACAGAGTTTCCATCACTTTAGATAATTCTAAAACTGAGAGACTTGTTGTATTAGATCAGGAGTCCCAGATCATCTTTATAAATTTAATTTCTATGAAGAGAATTTTATAACACCTATTTTCATCTGGTGTATAGATTTTTCCTTAATATATGCTTCAATTCGAGCTTCTTTAGGAATTCTAGTTAGATTACTAGAAAATGAAGAAACACAAAAATATTTCTGCTTAGCCACAGTTCGCTGGATAGTAGTTTCAAAACATTCATTATTAGGAAGTTCTTCCCTTGGACCGAATTTAATTTCAAAGAATGGATCATCGGTTTCAGATTCTGAGGAAGGGTTTTTTTCCGTTTCACGTTTAGCATCTTTGCCAGGACTCTTTTTACAAAGGCAAAGTCGACATACATTACACAAAATGTAATCAACCACTTTTATTCGCTTTGAAGAAGAAGAGCAATTATGAGTTTTTAGTTTCATTTCTTTCACAAAGAAATCATTTTAAACTTTAAGGATGAAACCCGTGAATCTAAGTCGCCAACTTCAGACAGATAAAAAGAAAAATCAATAGCGGATTCGAGAAACCTGATCTGCACACTACTAGTCAGAGAAACAAATGACCGAGCGTTTCATTCTAAAAGCGGAAAATCATTTCTTTCTCCGATAAGTTGTATTTGTTCTTCTACTTATTCGCACTGATCTCTTAAAGCTCCATTCTTTTTTTTCAGATTTGACAATGCCAAGGCTAATTCAGACTAGCCGTTCTCGGTTGCGGTTCACCGGTCCGGTTAGACTCTCGGCCAATCAGCGCGTACTCCGTCCCGGTTCCGGTTCGGTTCAAGCATTTAGGTTCGATTCTAATTTCGACCGTGCCGTTCGCAACCGTAGCCAATGAGAGCGCTCGCTAAGCCACGAGGCCTGTCAGCTGTTTCTCGAGCTTGCTGCATGCTATGTCGTTTGTTTACGAGGTTGTAGTTGGTTGTAGAGCTAATTCGAAAAACAGATTGTGATGGATCCCTTTTTTTATCGCCGTTGGAGAAAAGGTTTGACCCACACAGTACTGTTTGTCGAAATTTCTTCTTTTTCAGACAAAATAATTGCCACCAATGCTGCACATATTTTTCGGCGTCGATTTATTTCATCAATAACCCGCTTCCGCCAAGCTGACATTTCGTTTTTTTTCTTGTTTACTTATTGCACGTCACTCACGTCACTTTGATCTATGGACCGCGCATGCGTGAGAATGACAATCGTGTAAGCTGAATCGGCGCAGTGTGAGCTGCACCGGTCAACCGAGAGCCGAACCGGACCGGCAAACCGCAACCGATAACGGCTAGTCTGAATTGGCCTTAAGACGGTATCAATAAAGTTAAGGTGTGCTAGTTGCGACGAAATTTTATAAAAAGTAACGGGTAAAAAGAAACATGCAAAAAATGGAAATCAAGCTAATGATTTCTTCTCGTCTTAAAAGCGAATAATAGTAGTTACTGACATTTCATGTAATGTATGTCGACTCTCCGTTTATGAAAAGTATACTGGCAAAGATTCTGCGCCTGAAACGAAAAGAAATCGTCTCTCTGAATCTGAAACCGCTCAAATATTGTTGTATTTGTTTATTGTCTAGTAATCGGTTAGGAATTCCCGAAGATGCTCGAATTGCAGCATATATTAGGAATACAAAATAGAATTTATAAAGATAACATTGGGCTCCTGAAGACACTCTCTAATATAACAAGTCTCTCCGTTTTATACACGGAAAAAAATATGGGACCAAATAGTTGTCTAGTTTTGGAACTTATTATTACCAAAAATTTGTAAGAATAGAAAAGTCTGTCACATAGGACGAACA
>JAAAKG020164594.1:0-13020 GCA_010014905.2 Druon quercuslanigerum
GAAAAAATGATCTTTTTTAGTTAAAAATTGAACTATTTGGTTAAAAATTGGTTTTTACAGTTTAAAAATTCGTCACCCAGAAATATTTTATTTTAAATTATTGTTAATTTAAATTCAAACAATAATTTTCGAAATTTGAAACATTACCAAAATTTAACAAAATAAATAATAATTAAATTAATTTTTACTTATTATTAATTAAATCAATTATTAATGGTCAATAATTAAATTAATTATTAATTAAATAAATAATTAATAACACAATTATAAAAAATTGTATTTGTTTAAATTCGGGAATTTTCCAATTCGGATGTTTTATAATTTTCTAATTTTCTGTCGGGAATTTTATTATTCGGCAATTTTTTTTTTCGGGATTTTTCAGTCGTAAATATTCATCATTTTAGGTTATTTATCTATTGTCTTTTTGGGTTAAAAGGAAAATTTATTTGTTTGGTTGAAAATAATTTTTTTTAGCTGAAGATTAAAATTTTTTATTTTTGACTGGATATTGATATTTCTTATAAAAAAATTCAACCAGTCGGTTAAAAGTTTATATTTTTAAGTTAAAAATATCATAATTTTCTTAAAAATTCGTCGATTGGTAGAAAATTAATCTTCAATTCTTGATTTAAAGATTCATCTTTTTGTTGGAAAATTCAACTGTTTTGGTGAAAATTAATTTTTAATTAAATTTTAAGTAAACTATTAGATTAAGCTACTTGAAATTATTTTGGTAGAAAATTCAACAATTTTTTTTAAAACTTGTCTGCATTGGTTGAATTCAACCGTTTTTGGTTTAAAATTAAATATTTTTTAAGGTGGAAAATTCAACTACTTGCTTGAAGTTTAACTCCTTGTTAAAAATAATTTCTGTTCTGTTCTTTTTTTTTGGTTAAATATTTTTGTTTTTAACTTTAACTATTTTGTGGAATCATTTGTTTACTTCAAATTGAACTTTTTAAATTGTTTAATTATCATTTTATTAATGAACATCATAAAAATTCGAAAGTATTTTATAAAAATGTAATAAAATAATTAAGATAATTATTTATAAGTTAAATAATGAATTTTTGAATAACATTTACGACTGAAAATGAAATTGGGTCTCGGCATTTCAGAAGAACAGTTATTAGTTTGACAAGTACTTGTAAAGGTTTGAGCGATGGGTTTAATTGACCTCAATTAAAAGTAATTCAGTTTATTGAATCTTTGGGTATACTCTCTTTAGGACAAGCGACAATTACTTAATCAGCACTTTATAACGACATAACGAGGGTAAAAGTGTTGTTAATATTTCCCTAAATACAGAAAGTTTCTTATAAATTTAAGGCTTAAAATAAAAAAAAAATATAAAAAATATAAATAATTGAATTATTATTTAATTTTTGAAATAAATACTTTTAAAATAACAAATAGAAAAGAACAAAGACAGATCTGCCAAGGCCTCGATAATTTAATTCATAAACGCTCCACTTATGTTTATGGCTTTCCGAGTTCAAATCCAGCCTAAAGCAGATTTTTTTCTTGTTAATAAAAAAATTATTTGTCCGCAGTAATTCTTAAATATCAACTTTTATTTAATTCAATATTTAATACTTAATAAATTAAATTAATATTTAATAAAATATTTCGATTAATTTATAAGCTAGAATTTTTTTATTGGGGGAGTGATGCATACTTAATTAATTTATTTTGATTTTAGAGCACGTGAGCACGGGAACGTTTCCTGGCTATCGAGACGACTCCAGCAGCTCCCTCACTTCCGCTTCCGGTTCCAGTTTGGCATCGTCTTCTGGCGGTTTACATATGCATGCACCTACGCCACCCACACCCATTCCAGTCATGATTACTGGTCCTGACGACTCGCCATCGCGACGTGCAAGCATAAACAATCAAGTCGATCACAAACTTGCGACTTTTTACACTCACGATGAGGTACTAATTCTAAATAATTTTTTTCAGTTGCCGAAATGCGCCTTAGGGATGTTAAAAAAAGTAATTAAAATTCATATAAATTCACTTGAAGTCACTTGAAGTCACTTGAAGTCAATTGAAGTCACTTCAATTCTCCTAAAATCACTTGAAATCACTTCAATTCTCCTAAAGTCACTTGAAATCTCCTGAAATATTTAAAGTCATTTGAAACCACCTGAATTCATATTAAGTCACTTGAATTCTTCTGAAGTCACTTGATTTTTTCTAAACTCACTTGAAACATCTTTAGTAATTTGAATTTACCTAAACTCCCTTGAATTCTTTTGAAATCATCTAAAATATTTTGAAGTCATTTGAATTCATGTGAATGCACTTGAAGTCACTTGAAGTCACTTAAAGTAACTTGAAGTCACTTGAAATAACTTCAATTCTCCTCAAATCACTTGAAATCACTTCAATTCTCCTAAAGTCACTTGAAATCTCCTGAAATATTTAAAGTCATTTGAAACCACCTGAATTCATATTAAGTCACTTGAATTCTTCTGAAGTCACTTGATTTTTTCTAAAGTCACTTGAAACATCTTTAGTAATTTGAATTGACCTAAACTCCCTTGAATTCTTTTGAAATCTTCTAAAATATCTGAAGTCATTTTTATTCATATGAATGCACTTGAAGTCACTTGAAGTCACTTAAAGTAACTTGAAGTCACTTGAAATCACTTCAATTCTCCTAAAATCACTTGAAATCACTTCAATTCTCCTAAAGTCACTTGAAATCTCCTGAAATATTTAAAGTCGTTTGAAATCACCTGTATTCATATTTCACCTGTATTCATATTAAGCCACTTGATTCTTCTGAAGTCACTTGATTTTTTCTAAAGTCACTTGAAACATCTTTAGTAATTTAAATTGACATACACTCCCTCGAATTATTTTGAAATCTTCTAAAATATTTGAAGTTATTTGAATTCATGTGAATTCACTTGAAGTCACTTGAAGTCACGCGAATTCACTTAAAGTCACTTGAAGTCACTTGGGGACTCTTTAAAACACCCAAACTCATTTGAAGTCACTTGAAATCTCCTGAAATATTTAAAATTGTTTGAAATCACCTGAATTCATATTAAGTCTCTTGAATTCGCCTGAAGTTGCTTCAATTATTCTGAGGTCACTTGGATTTTTCTAATGTCACGTGCATTCGTATAAAGTCATGTAAATTTACACAGTCATTTGTAATCACCCGAAGTCATTTGATGTCACCTGAGATTATTTGAAGTCACTTGAATTCTTCTGAAGTCACTTGTATATTTCTAAAGTAAATTCCCTTGAATAATTTTGAAATCTCCAAAAGTATCTGAAGTCATTTGAATTCACGTGAATACACTTGAAGTCACTTGAAGTCTCTTGAAATCAGCCAAACTCGTTTCAAGTCACTTTAATTCTCCTAAAGTCACTTGAATTCTCCTGAAATTGCTTGAATTCTTCTGAAGTCACTTGTGCTTCTCTACAGTCACTTGAAATATTTTAAGTCACTTGAATTCACAGCAATTCACTTGAAATCACTTGAAGTCTCTTGAAATCACCCAAAATCATTTGAAGTCACTTGAATCAAAATGAATTCACTTGAATTCTCCTGAAAACTCCTAAAGAATCTGAAGTCATTTGAATTTATAAGAATATACTTGAAGTCACTTGAAGTCACTTAAAGTCACTTGAAGTTTCTTGAAATCACCCAAACTCATTTGAAGTCACTTCAATTCTCCTGCAGTAACTTGAAATCTCCTGAGATATTTAAAGTCATTTGAAAATACGTAAATTCATATTAAGTCACTTGAATTCTTCGAAAGTCACTTGCATTTTTCTAAAGTCACTTGAAACATCTTTAGTCATTTGAATTGACATAAATTCACTTGAATTCTCTTGAAATCTTCTAAAATATCTGAAGTCATTTAAATTCTTGTCAATTCACTTGTAGTCACTTGAAGTCACTTAAAGTCACTTGAAGTCTCTTGAAATCACCCAAATTCATTTGAAGTCACTTGAATCGAAATGAATTCACTTAAATTCTCCTAAAATATTTAAAGTCATTTGAAAATACCTAAATTCATAGTAAGTCACTTGAATTTTTCTAAAGTCACTTGAAACATCTTTAGTCATTTGAATTGACATAAATTCACTTGAATTCTCTTGAAATCTTCTAAAATATCTGAAGTCATTTAAATTCTTGTCAATTCACTTGAAGTCACTTGAATTCACTTGAAGTCTCTTGAAATCACCTGAATTCATATTAAGTCACTTTAATTCTCCTAAATTCACTTGAATACTTCTGAAATCACTTGAAATCTTATGGAATATCTAAATTCATTGAAATTTACATATTCCTGAAATAATTTGAATTCTCTTGAAGTCACTTGAACTCTCTTGAAGTCACTTGAACTCTCTTGAAGTCCCTTGAACTTTCTTGAAGTCACATAAAAACAATTCTCCTTAAGTCACTAGAAATCTCCTAAACTATTTAAAGTTGTTTGAATTCTCACGAAGTCACATAAATTCACATGAAGTCACCTGAAGAGAGAAATCTTCCGAAGTCAGTGAAATTTTCTGAAGCCAGTCAAATATTCTGAAGTATCTTGAAACAACGAAACATAATAATTTTATTTTACAAGAAAAATTTTAAAGGAAAAATTAGTGATTTTATTTGAAAAACACAGCAAGTAGGGGAAATAAGGATAGGCGGTAGTAGGGGACGTAAGGAGAAAGTACGAAAAGTAACCATTTTGTTAGAAAAATTGCTTTTTTTCATTAATTTTGAAACTGAAAATTTAAATGTAGAAAAATGAGGGAATAGGGGAAGTGAAGGGAAATATAAGTGGTGGGAGTTAGAGGAAATTAGGCGAGGGGAATTAGGGGAAGTGAGATGAAATAATGAGGAATAGGTGAAGAAATAATGGGAGGGGAAGTTGAAGAAGTAATTGCATAGGTAGTATAAAGTGTTAAAAAGTGGGGGAAATGATGGAAGGGAAATTGCATGAAATAGGGATAGGGAGGGTAAATTTTGGATGGGGAAGTAGGGGAAGGAGGCTGAGTTATTGAGATGAGCAAGTGGATCAGGAAGAAATTAAGGAAGTGAGGAAAAGCAAAGGTGAAGGGTGGGGATGGTAATTAGGTGAGGAGAGGGGAACCTGAAGGGAGAGGAGGAGGGAAAAATTAAATTTTAATTAAATTCTCGGTACTTCGCTTCTACTTTTGAAGCCACTATTAAGAATTCAAAAGAAAAACTAGTCAATCTATTTGTTTTGTAGACTTCGGAACCAGTGGGTTTTCAAAGAGATTCCTCTTTTATTTCAACGAATCAGATTGACGAGAGCCAAGAACATTATAACCGGGTCCTTGAAAATATCAATGCCAGTCTCAGAAGAAATAGAAGACAAAGTCTCCAGGGGAAGCAGGAGAGAAAAATGCAACGTGAAGGGTCGAGATCAACTTTGGAATCAGTAAGAATTGACAATTCAAGTCACGTTGGCAATTTGAGGAGCACTCCTTCCAACTCACAACTGGAGATGAAGTAATTATAATTTTACAGTGTGAATATTTTTATAAAAGTAGGGGAGATTTGAGGAAAGAAAAAAGTAATTCCCCCCTCTTCTGGTAATCCCCCCTTTCATAGTACTCCCCCCTCTTCTGGTAATCCCCTCTCCTAGTACTCCCCTCTCTTCTGGTACTCCCCCTCTCTTAGCACTCTCCCTATCCATTCCTCTTCTTTTTTATCATGTCCTATCCAAGCCTATCATGTGGTTCCCTCTCCGACCCTGAATCTCCTCCTAACAAATCACCTCCTAACTTATACTTCCCCTCCCTTGACTTTTTTTAGAATAATCTAATCTCTTCCTGTAATTTTTTTTAGAATAATCTACACTCTTTACGCTCTTTACGCAACACTGCCCCGACCCAGGTCGCTGATCAATGTTTCTAGCAATCACCCTAGGCGAAGAGCTTTATAAAGTCATTCTGGAAAGGAATTTTTCAAAAATAATTTCCTAATATTTCTATTTTTTCACAGTTTTCCTTTTTTGATTAACGCTGAAAAATATTAAGAAATATTTTTTAGTATGTATACATTTTTTAGATGTTTGTAGTTTTATTTCGTACTGAATATCCATTTCGCAAGAGAATAGAAATTTTTTTAAAAAATTTCATAAAGTGAAATTTAAGAATATTTTATAAATATCCTAAATATATTTAAACTACATTCACATTTATAAAAATCTTTTAAAATTAAAAAACTCACCCTCATATCTCCCAGATTTTTTTCGACACTTTTACAAAACTTTTGAAATATTTTTGAATTTTTGTTATAAAACGAATTGTTTAATTAAAAAAAAAGTCTTTCCAGAAAGCTTACAAAAAATTTATTTTCTCAAAACGTTCCTTCTTCTTTCGAAATCTTTGAAATCCGAAGTTTTGTTTTGATTGAGGATACAATTATTTTACCGAAAACTCATTATTTTATTTTGGTTCAATTTTTTAATTTTTCTGCAATAATTCATCTTTCTAAGTCATTTGTAAATACATTTTTTTATCCTTAAATAAAAATGGTTATTTTGACGCCTCTGATTCACTAAAGAACAAATATTAACAATTTGGTGAAAAATTCATTTCTTTGTTCGAAAATTAAAATTTTTTGTTACAAATTTTTTTTGTTAAATTTATCTACATCCATTTCAGTAAGAAGATTTATCTACTTTATTTGAAACTTTAACCGTTTCTTTGGAAACTTATATATTTCATAAAAAATTCATCTTTTTTTCAAAATTAATTTTTTTTTCAAAATCAATTTTTTTGTTTGTTAAAACTTTTTTTTTAACTTTTTACGTTAGTATGCTAATAATTAATTCTTTTTGCGATCAATTAAATTGTTTTTGATTTAAAATAAAAATATTTTTTACTTTAAATATTAACTATTCCAATTTTTGTACAAAATTTATATTTTTTAGTCGACAATTTAAACATTTGTTTGCAATTTTCTTTCTTTCTTCTTTCTGCTTTGTAAATTCATATTTTTTGCAGAAATGAAATTAATTTGGTTAAAAAAGCTGTTTGTTATATTAAAATCAATTGTTACGAATTTAAAATTTTAATCTTTTTTTTTTTGAAATAGCAACTATTATATTTTTCGTTGAAAATCCATATTTCTGGCACAAAACTAATTTTTTCGACTAAAAATTGAACTATTAAATTTTTGGTAGAAATTTTAGTTTATTTGAAATTTCAAATATTTGGTTGAAATTTTATTTATTTTGTTAAAAATTGTTTTTTTTTCGTTTTAGATAATCAATTATTTTGGCTAAAAATTCAACTGGTTGTTTAAAAATAATTTTTGCTGGAAAACTAAATAATTATGCAGGTAATTTAACTATTTGGTAGGAAAATCAATTATATTTTAGAAAATTATTTTCTTCTACTCAAAATTAATTTTTTGAAATAAAAATTTAACTATTACCTTTCTGAAAAAATTGTTCTTTTTTAACTTAAAAGTTCAACTATTAGGTTCAAAAATCTAAATTCTTGAAAACAATTTTAGTAAAAAATTAATCTTTTTGTTTGAAAATATTTCTAGAGAAAAAGGCTGAAAAATCAACAATTTGGTTTAAAATGTATGTACTTTGTTGTAAATTCATATTTTTTTGTAGAAACTTATTTTTTTTTTGTAAATAATGCAACAGTTGGGTTGAAAATGCGTCTTTTTAACTGTTCTAAATCTAAAATTGAAATTTTTTTTTTTTAAATATCCCTTATTAAGTTTTTCGTTAAAAACTCATGTTTTTGGTTAAAAATTAATGTTTTCACCTGAAAATTAACCCCATTAAATTTTAGGTTGAAGTATTTTTTTCATTTGAAACTTCAACTATTTACTTAACAATTTATGTAAATTACGAAAAAAAAATGTTGTAGAAAACTAATCTAAAAAATTGAATTGCAAAATATCTGAACTAGAAAATTCCCGAATTAAAAAAATTAAATTTTCAAATAAATATTATTTATTTATTCAATTTACAATAATCAAATATTTTGATTAAAAATTTATTTTTAAAGGTTAAGGTTTCTAAAATTGTTTTTTGAATTTAAATGAACAATAATTGGAAAAACTATATTTATGGATACATTTTTTTTTAATTATTGTTTTTTTAATTCAAACAATAATTGTATATATTTTAACATTAAGAATAATTTTTTGTAATAGAAATATTTGTTATCATATTATTTTTTAAAGATAAGTAACATTTATATGAAGAAATGTTAATTATTTAAATTCGGGAACTTTCCAACTCGGGATTTCTATTCTGCGAAAATTTTATTATTCGAATATTTTCTCACTCGGGAATTTCATTATTCGACAATTTTCCAGTTCAAAAATTTTATTATTCGGGAATTCTCTATTTTGGGATTTTTACTGTGTTGGGAATTTAATTTTCGGGAGATTTTTCTGTCGTCCTTTAAAATCATTCTCAAAAACTAGATTTTCTTTTAAATTTGTTGAAATCGTCTGATTCTCAGTTTCCCTAAACTTTGTTAAAATCCCGCAAAATTAAAAATTTGTCTGAAAATCTTCTAAATTCTTTTTAATCAATTTTTTAATTCTGTAAATCTGAAAATTAATCGTTTAAAGCAATAACAAAATAAATAAAAATTTCCCAAGATGTCTTACTCTTGAAACCAGTAATTTTTTTACCGCTTTCATCAATTTTTATTACCGTCAGAATTAAATTAATTTCTAAAATTTCCTGTTCTAAGTCATAATTATACCTATTTATTGATACTAAAATTTGGAAGATTTGGAAGAAGGAAGTTTTAAAACATTAAGAATTCTGATTTGTAACGGGGATATTTTGAAATCCCTTTTTTCTAAATCAGACTTAAACACCTGGTCAATATACTATACCAACTGCAAGCAAAAAACGCGTTTCCGATCTATTCGAGAAATCTGCTTTACCGATCGCTAGTAAATCTGTCTTACCGACCGATGGTCTCGGTCGAGAAGTGGCTTCGTAGCGCCGCAGCTATACTACCATAATTTACTTTTTTATTATTTTAAAATAGACTGATAAGTAAATAGGAAACTAAAAATATCGCTTCGCACGCTTGTTAAAAATTGAATACTCAAATCTAAAAAAAAGCTATTTTATCTTCCTCAGGCCCAAGAGGTATCCAGATTCTCCAGAAAGAATGCACGAGCCAATGAATGCTCACCACCTTCCCAGAAGATCTAGTCTTTGCGAAAAAAACAAAGGAAAGCAAGAAATGCAAAAGAAGACTACTTTTGATTTAAAAGAAGATGATATTTCGGGAAATGATGAGCAGCAAAAAAAAGAAAGTTTTTTAAGAATTTCGCCTCCAACACCTCCCAGAATACCACCGAGACCGGAAATCGTATTAGAGGTTAGAAAAAATAATCATCAGGCACAAATGTCAAGTCCCCAGGAGCAGGTGTAATCGTAAGTGGACCTGATTTTATATATTTCAAAATGAAAATTAAATTTTTTCATCATTTCCTCACTTTTTCCTAATTTTCCCCAGACTGATTTTCCATTTTCCTTGGCATTTTTAATATATAGTATTTTATGAATAGAATAAGTAAATTTTTTATTCAGAATAAATTTATAAGAATTAGAATAATTTTAAAAAAATAATTTAAATCCAAAAAATTCTATTGAGTTAAGTAAAACTGAATTGAATTTAATGGAATTAGAGGAAAACTAGAAAAATTCAATAAAATTCGTAAAAATTTATGGCGAATTTAAAAAAAGTTCCAGTGAATTGAGTTTTACTGTTTAGAAGTATTAAAATGAATTAAAACACATTCAAAGAATTAAAAAGAATTCGGGATAAATTAACAAGAATTCAAGGTGAATTCTAAATGAATTGTAGAAAATATTCCCAGACCTTTTTAAATTTTTTAAATCCTACGCAAAACCTCAATTTTGTGTAAACATTTTTAGAAATATTTTTCGAGATTCTAGGAAATTATTCAGAATCGTATACAAATTTTTTTTCTTGCTTAAAATTGTTAAAAAATTAAAATATTTGAAAATCTTTTGAAACTCAAATTAATTAAAAATTATTTGGACTTTTTTAAAATTTCCTACTATTTTTTTCAAATTCTTTAAAACCCCTCCAAAGTATTTAAATAAGTTGAAAATTCCTTGGAATTTTATTGGAATTTTTAAAATGCCCTGAAATCACTATAATTTTTTAGAATCCGTTAGAATATTATAAAGACCCGTAAAATAAAATAAAACCTGACGGTTTTTTCTAAAATCCTGAAATTTAAAAAGAAATCTTGAAAGCTTTTAAAAAACCTTTAAATTATTAAAATCTGTTAAAAAATTCCTTTGGATCGTTTAAAATTCCCTAAAATATTTCAGATTCTTTAAAATATTTTGAAAGTTAAACTTTGCAAAGCTCTTAAAAAAGCCTTAAAATCTTTAAAAATTCCTTAAAATATTCGAAATCCCTTTAAATTACTTCAGATTATTGAAATCGATGAAAAATTTCCTAAAATTTTTAAAATACCCTCAAATCTCTTAAATCCTTCAATCAATCCTTTTAAATGTTTGAATATTTTTAAAATTCTTCAAAACCGCTTGAAAATATTTTTTAATCTCTTAAAATAATTTAAATTATAAGAAATTAATTAAAACTTATTAACATCTTGAAAAAGAATTGCAATTTTTAAAAATACCCTTAAATCCTCTGAAATGTCTTCAAAAATTTAAAATTTCTTAAAAACTCCTTGGGATATTTAAAAATATTATAAAATATTTAAAATGTTTTTCAATATCTTGAAATAATTAAAATTCTTTTCAAGTCTCTGAAAAATAAATTGGATTTTTTTGAATACCCTTAAGTCTATAAAAAATTGCATTCTCCCGAAAATGCCTTGTAATTTTTTTAAATACCCAAAAATTCTTTTAATGCTTTAAAATTCGCAACACTATGTGAAATCGTTTGGAATACCTGGAAACTTTTTAAATCTTTTGAAAATGATTTGTAAGAGCCTCGGTGGCTCAGTGGTTAGAGGCTCGGACTTCACCTCAGAAGTCCGGGGTTCGATCCCTGAGCCGGTACCTCTGGAAATTTTTCTATGTACCTTTACCGAGGTTCTGGTGGTTCGGAACCCACCTTAATCTGTAGGTCCCTCTCCCACTACCAAAAAGGGTGTGGGAGGTGTGTTAAGGAATAGGGAGAGGGTGAATGAAAAAATGTAAACCCTTAGGGGACACATTAGAAGCTTCCACTAAACTAGAAATGATTTTTTGTAACTTTTTTAGATACCATAAAATATTTCAAATCCTTTGAAATATTTTGAAATTCCTTGAAGCTTTCGAAAGTTTTTAAAAATTCCTCAAAAGTTTAAAGAATACCCAAAAATTATCCAAATTTTTTAAAATTCATTTAAATGATTGAAATATGTTAAAATATTCTTGAAATCTTTAAGAATATCAAAAAGTATTCCAAATACTTTGAAATTCCTGAAAATTATTGAAATCAATTTAAGATGCCTCGGAATCTTTTAAAATACCCTAAAATATGTTAAATGCTTTAAAATCCCTTCAAATATCTGAAATTACTTAGGAATTCCTTTAATTGTTTTAAATTACCTATAATAAAAAAATCTTATAAATCTTTTGGAATATCTTAAAATTATCGAAGTCAATAAAAAATTTCTTGGAATTTTTGTTCAATATATTAAAATATTTTTCAAAACCTTGGAAATATTTTGTATTCCCTTGAAATTTTCTGAAGCTCTTTAATTTTTTTTTAATTTTTAAAAATCTTTGAAATCCTCTAAAAAGCCTTGTAATTTTTGAAAAAATCGTAAAATAGTTTAAATTCTCTGCAATCTTTTCAAATTTTCAAAATCGAAATATTTTGAAACCCTTTGAGTTTATCTCAAGCTCTTTAAAATCCCTTGGAATCTTTTTAAATCCCATAAAATATTTGATATTTTATGAAATTATTTTAAATAATTAAAATCATTTAAAAATTTCTTTGAATATTTTAACGTTTTGAAATTTCTTTAAATGTTTGAAAGAATCCTAAAATATTTCAAATCCTCTGAAACCCTTTCAAATTACTAAAATCAATAAAAAATTCTTTTCACTTTTTTAAAATCCCCTAAAAAATTTCAGATGCTTTGAAATTCCTTGAAATGATTGAAATTTATTGAAATTAATTAGGATCTTTTAAATTTATCAATATTTTTCCAAATATTAGAAATCTTTTTTAACCTTTAGAGACTTTTTAAAGCTTTTATAAATTCCTTGGAATGTTTTTAAATACCCTAACATATTGAAAATTTTATGAAATTCTTTCAAATTATTGAAATCAATTAAAAATTTGTTTGAATATTTTAAAAAACTCTAAAATATTTCATGACGCATTGAAATTTATTTTATTTTTTTTAATGTTTAAATTCTTTGAAATCTGTTAAAGTGGATTGTAATTTTTGAAAAAATCCTAAAATATTTTCAATCCTCTAAAATCCTTTCAAATTACTAAAATGATTAACAAATTCTTTTCACTTTTTAAAAATTCCATTAAAATTTTCAGATACTTTGAAATCCCTTCAAATTTTTGAATTTTTAAAAAATTCATTTAGATCTTCTTAAATTAACATAAAAAGTTAAAAGTCTTTGAAATCTGTTAAAGTGGCTTTTAATTTTTGAAAAAATCCTCAAATATTTCAAATCCTCTGAAATCCTTTCAAATTACTAAAATCAATACAAAATTCTTTTCACTTTTTTTAAGTCAAGTAAAAATTCCACGGAATCTCTTAAAATTACCTCTTTAAAATTCCTTGGAATATTTAAAAATATCAAAATCCTTTGGAATATCTTCAAATTATTGAAATCGATTAAAAATTCCTTGGGATCTTTCACAATGTTTTGAAATCTTTTGAAATCCATTGAAACTTTTTAAAATTCTTTCAAAGTCCTTAAAAGTTTCGAAAATACCCTAAAATCATAAAACTTATGTGGGGATTTCTTTCAATTATTGAAATCAAATAATAATTCTATGGAATCT
>JAAAKG020164605.1:0-28585 GCA_010014905.2 Druon quercuslanigerum
GCTTTAGGGTCAGGTGAATTGAAACTAATTAAGTTGTTTCAAACGTTTCAGCACACAATGGTGGCCCTCATCAGTGAATTTTATTAAATCTTATAAAAATTTGTACCAATTATTTGGCATTATGACGTGTTTTTGTTTTTGGTTTAATGAGGCAAGGCCCGTAATAAATTATTATAAAAATGTATATAAAAAGGGTGCATTCCAAAGTCCTTTCTATTTTCCAGCAGCAGAAGGATGTCCACCAGGTGTGGACAATTGCGGAAATGAAAACGAGACGTTTTTATACACTTCTTTCTTATATTTTGGCATATGCAAGAATGAATTTTTAGATCATACCAGATTTAAAAAAAATTCATTTCATTCTTATCTATAAACCAAATTGCCGTACAAAACACGGAAAAGAATAATTTTATTCAGAGAGCCTAGAAGATTCGTCTAATCTTTACTAACAATTTTTGACATTATATCCGGTAGAAATATTACTTTCCAAGTCAGGGTTGTCGGCTTTTTGCGGTTCCTGTAGAACCTGATAAGGAAGTTTAGAAAAAAAGTAATATCTTAGGTAGGGCATTTTTTATGCTTAGTTCTAAATCTTAAAATTTTTACATGTTTGTCTACTAAAAGAAACTTTTAAATTAAAAGTATTAAAACGTTTTTTATTTTTTATGCTTGAAGCATAAAAATGAATAAAAAATAAATAAAAAATAAATAAAAGCAAATAGATCCTATATTTCCTGGCTAAAAATTGAACTTTTTTAGAAATTCTTTTTGAAAATTTTGTTTTATTGAAAATTTATTTCAATAATTAAAAATTAAGTTATTTTGTTGACCATTTTTCTTTTTATTGAAAATTAGTTTTTTAAACTAAAAATCTAAATTTTCTATCCTTGGTCTACAACTTGGCTCACAATTGATGCATTTTGCTGCAAATTTATCTTCCTGGTAGAAAATTAATTTTCTTGTTTGAAAATTGATCTTTTTGGTTATCAATTTACCTATTTCATTTTTGGTCCAAATCGGAAAGAGACGTTTTTATACATTTTTTCTTATAGTTTGGCATGTGCAAAAAAGAAATTTTTTTATATTAAAAATCCTAAAAATATTCAGGATTACAAAAAAATTTTAGATCATACCATATTTAAAATTTTGTGTTTCATTTCATTCTTATCTATAACCCAAATTTCTGTACAAAACATGAAAAAGAATAATTTTATTTAGAAGGCCTAGAAGATTCGTCTAAACTTTACTTTTATTTGTCGAAAATTCGACTATTTTTAGTAAATATAAAAGTTATGAAGAAGCGTAATTTGAAATGTTCTTACAGTAGATAAAGTATGTTATATTTATTAAATTATGAACTACAAAAAAAAACTGATCAGTAATTAAAATATTTAATTCTTCGTTCTTAAACTAAATGTCCTACATTCTTACTTTTTGATGAATAAACTTTACACATTTATATTAATTTATATTAAAAAGGAAATTGTTTATTAATCGATTAATTATATTTGCGGAAATTTGACAAGAACAACTAGCGCTACCTAGCAGCTAGTAAAGAGAGAATGTTTACAGCTGAATTTGCTCCTATGATGGTTTAAACGTTTTGTTTAAAGCATTACTGTTCTAAAAAGAATTTGAAAAATTTTAAAAAAAACATCAAGGAATTGAAAAGAATTCAAAATTAATTAAATCAAAATAAATTTGAAAGCATTTTTAGCGATTCGAAAGTTTTCAATTGACTCAAAGGTATTTTGATTAATTTCCAAATACTCGCAAAAATGTATTGAATCTCCAATAACTGAAAATTATTTCAAAGATTTCTAGAGATTTAAACTGTTTTTTGGCCGAACTTCAAAAAAATAAGTTTAATCTAATTTATGTTCAAGGTATTTAAACTACAGTCGAAGCTGGGTTTAGTGATTCTAGATTTAGCGTTTCTAATAATTGACGACGGGCTGCGGGGATGGGTGAAACAAGCTTCGCGGAGGTTTGCGGTGTTCACTCAGGCGTGAAAAAACCGAGTGAGTAATAGGAGAGAGACAAAACAGTTACCAAATTCTGGATTTATGGCCAGCCCCGAGTATAAAAATGCTTCGACTTGAGTTTGATGTGGAGATTTCTTGAGTTCGTCTCCAAACGTCTTACGTTTATGGTCACGGGAGGGAACACATCATTTATTTGTCTCAAGTCGAATCTTGTCTTGGCTAAGACGACGTTCACTTGTCTTAAGACGAGCCCTGTGTTGGTTGAGACAGTCGAACCTTTTTCAAATTCAGCATGTCTTGATTGGGGGAAATTCAAGTAAGAAACCAAGTCGAAGGATTTTTACTTGGACCGTCAGTCCCAAAACCAACACTAGGTCTAGATTTTAATGCAATTTTTACATAACTAAATTGTAGATCCAAGGATGACTTCAAGGATGTCAAGGTAGTTTTAAGATTTCTGCGGATTTTAGCAGTTTTTTTTTACTGATAATCGGAAGTTTTGTGATTCAATTCCCAGTGGAGCGAAGTAAGTAGACCTATTTCAGAAAAAATTTAATTCTAAACGTATTCATTTGCCTGTTGCTCCTCGTAGATAGGTGGAAGCTTTGCTCCCAAAACTCCTCCCTCTCCTGTTTCATATACCACGTAATCTCGTATGCCGTTTTCCGTTTGAGCACGGGTTATAAAGTGCATAACTGCTTTTTGATAGTTAAGAGGTACACCACGATGTTTACTTAAAACCTTACACTCCTTTGGTATAGGACGGCCATACTTTATGTGAAAAGATACCTCAAAGTCCTTTCCCTTATAATGGATAATGAGTTGTGTGGTACTGGAATGTGGTTTATTACCATGCGAACTTGGCGTTGATGAACCATCATTTGAACCATCATCAATTCCTGCAGAATTTGATGCTGTATAACAAATGAAGATTATTATGATTAAGCAGATAGCTTCTAAATATCAACATTTGAAAACTAGCAATTGAACTTGAATAATCACAAGTGAGAAATTCCATGTCAAATCATCTAAAGAATTTTAGTGTCTTGTGTTAATGAAATCAACGAGGTAGAAAAATATAATTAAGCACACTGCACTCCCGGTATCTACCGTCTCCATATGTTCCTGCTCTCCATCAGGGTTGCCAGATGGCTCTTCAACCATGTTGCCACCATGTGCGAGTTCCAACGTGGAGTAGATGTACAGACACGAAGTTTTGCGTTCTGATCGGCATTGTTATCCAAGTTGCATTTAAAATTTAGTTTAAAAAGAAGTCAATGATTTTCGCTGATAAGAATTTAACGAATAAAATTAATTTCTCATACAGATGAATTTGAAATGCCATTTGAATAATAGGTATACTAAACTGCGGATAATCACAATAAAGTTCATATTACCATATTTAATTTGTGATATTTTTTATGCTAGCATTAATAAGTATAGCATAGCAGGTATATTTATTACGAAAATGAAAGTAAAATACGATTGCAAGGAGTACATTCGTGACGACAAACTTTAGTTTTTTAAGATTAGTCTCGTAAACGGAGTATAAGAAATCTGCGGAATATTCACTGATATGTGAATCCGAACATACGACGAATGATAAGCTACAAAACCTTCAGAAATTTTAGAATTGTGAATGTATGTATACTACGTGGTAGATGCAAGTTGAATTCTTAAAGCCAGAAAAAAATGTTGAAATTAAGAACATTTCATAGATTATAAAATCTCTTTTTGCTAATGAATTATTATGAACAGAGGAAAACACTTTCCCATGTGTCCAGTTTTGTAATAATTGAGCTGATGGCTCAACTGAAAGTATTCGTGCATTTTGGAACACAAGTTTGGGCATTGCTAAATGTTTTAATGTGGAAACAATCTACTACATTTTTCTTGCTGCTTGAAGAAGATAAGTGCCGAAATATTTTTTTATTGGACATTGCGAAATTTTTTTGGATGGTTAGCACTTACTCATTTTGTTCTTAATTTTTCAACAAAATATTTAGGCAAAAATTGAATTTTATTTCCCTCTGTGTATTGTTATATCGATTTTAAAAGATAAATAATGGATAAATACCTTTTTTTAATAAACTTTAAAACATTTGTTAAAATATCGGGTGAAAATATTAGTTCTTTATTTTGGCTTGGTTAAAGACTAACTAATGTTTTAAGGTGAAGATTTTTGACTAACAGACAAAAATGTATGTTTTCAGGAAAGAATGCTTGACTTGTTAAGAACCTGAGATACATTTTTATAACTCATTTAACGAGTTTAACAAATCCGCTTCAAATTCTATAGAATTTATATATTCTTTATTTATCTTCATACTTTTTTTATTTTTATAAAATTAGCTTGTACAAAATTACTAGTTTTATCGGTTGTAAAATTTTAATCCTGATTTCAACTGTTTGGTCCCAACCTATCAAGGTGTTTCCTCGCAACGTTAGGACAAACCAAAGTTTCTCATTGAAAGACCTACAAGACTATTATAATAATATTTTTGAATTTTTCAAAAAATAGGACATTTAAATTTTTATCGCAGAAAAAATAAGAAAAACTCAAAGAAAAAATTCGTTGTAGTCAAATTATGCAAGGTGCAAAAAATATAAACAATTAAAAATTGTTTTCCCAAAAAAGTTCTTCCAATTCGTTATTGATTATTTTTTAATAGGGCGCGTAATTTTTGTTTCATTCATTAAGAAAACAGCATTTAAATTAAAAAATTAAATTTTTGGACAAACAACACAAGATACATGAAAAAAATAGCAGATTCAATTTGTTCACCAAAAAAGAGTTACAATTTAGGTATGATACGTTTTTATAAGATACGCTGTTTTTGTTTTAATGGTGAAAAGTAACATGAAAAATAAGAACAGCAAATTTTTGGAAAAACAACGCGAGATACGAAGAAAATTATTTTGCAAGACATTTTTGTCCTAAGAGATAAGATTGATGATGCTTTTAAGGATTTTATTGATATCAAATCGATTTTTATAGACTATATAGAGGTTGTGCGAAATTGCATCGGCCTTTATGAAACATTTTATAGCTTAAAATAGCATATTATTCTTCCAGAAGTTTAGCAGATCCGTTTTATTTTTACTAAAATTTTCTGAATTTTTTTCCTGCAGACAATGGTTTTCAAAGTGAGCGTCTAAACGTATGCCTGAATCATCTCTTCTAAAAACGATAACCATGTTACCTGAATATCTAGCTGTTGTATCCAAGCATCAAGCTGTTATAACTAAATTTTTTTATCTACAAAATTTCGAAGATAACAAAATGTAATATGAAGAAATTAATATAAAACTATGGATTATATTTTCTCAGAAGACTAAATCCAGTTAAGGTAAAGAAATCAGACAGTTTCGTTCGACCGGTAAGTAACACACTGCTTGAATTTATTCATTGAAAAATTTAGTTGAAATAAAAATGTAAATGAAGGCTTCCGAATAAGTAGCATGCTTTAATATTAAATTGCATATAAATATTTCCAGAAAATAATTCTAAAAGCAGTGTATAATAGATATTCAAAAGAAAAAAGTTACAAGTAGGGAGAGTGCTCAGTAAGTACAAGCAAGTCGGTCCACTGTCGTTTGTTTAAAGAAATATTGTTCAAATCAAGGAGGTGAAATGTCAGTTAGCGAATTTGTGTTTTGGTGAGTGGCTTCTGCAGGGCAAAGGTTCGTACAATGATTCGCTACAAGCAATACTATAAACTGGTCACAGAATTCGTAAAAAAACCAAAGAAGGAAACTGAATTTTAAGGAGAATCAGTCGTCTTTAGAGTTAAAAAAAGCTATAGCTGTTAATTTTAATGCTTTAATTATAATGTACACCACAATGTGGACCTAAAACCTTACATCGCGCTGGTCTAAAATTGTTGTTTCTTTTCTGAAAACCTACCACAATGTCTCTTTCTTTATACATGATACAGATGAATGCGACATCGGGATGTGAATTAAAAATATATGAACTTGACCCTGATGAACCTGCTCCGTAAATTCCCGAAGAAGTTAATTCTGTACAAAAATTAAAGATTAATTCGATTTAAACAAGAGTACAGCTTATCTTATAATTTAATATGCTTGGGAAATTCTACATTGCAGCACTGCAAAATAAAACAACTTCATTTTTTTAATAGCCCTCTATTAAAACTGATAGTTTTTGAGAATCACGAATTTTCAACTAACAATTGTACTTGAAGAATCTTGAGTAGAAAATCATTAAAAATTTTGAATTTACTAAAATCATCCAACTTGTTTAAACTTGGCAAATTCTTTATAGTATTTCCTAACCGATATAAAAAACTTTGATTTGTAATTTTTTTACAGAGCAACAAGGTATACAACACATATATACAGGGTGTCTAAAAAGTCCCGGGACGGTTGGATATTTCCTCAGGACAAATATTTTTCAAAAAAGTAAAGGTCATTCCTAAAGTAAATTTCAACGAGGAATTTAATTATGACCTTCATCTTGACCTTAAAGTTGACCTTTATGGCTTTTTAAAGGTTAACTTTGTTTTTTCAAAATGAAAACCCCCTTTTGTTACATCTGCAATCGATAAAGCGGAAAATTCTACGTTCACGTACGTACAAAGTCACAGGTCAATTGTAACATTCAAGGTCAGTTAGAGGTTATTTGAAATTAAAAAAGTTTTCCAAGAGGTCAGTGCAATTCCTGAAGTAAATTTCAAAGAGAAATTCAATAGCCAAGCAGTTTACGTTTACGTTTAGCATAACCTAGGAACAACGAAAAAAAACTTAGAGCATCTTGACAAAAAGATATGCGATTGTAAAAATAAGTTACAGCATTACGAATCATCTCCTTATCAATCAAAGTAGCCACTTGCAGAATCCGATTCTGCAATTCGTCTAAGCTTTGGGGTTGCGTTGAGTATACTTTGCTCTTTAAATAACCCCAAAAAAATAGTCGAGAGGCGTCAGATCAGGAGATCCAGCAGGCCACTTGACTTAACTCCTTCTTCTAATCCACTTTTGAGCGAACTGTGTATCCAAATATGCTCGAACCTCCCTACCGTAATAGCCACTGCTCCGTCCTGCTGGAACCAAATATTTTAAAAATCATCGCCTGTAATCTCCCTTATTCTTGGTACAATTTGGTTTCTGAGAAGCTCTTCATATGCACGGGCATTAAGATTACCATAAATGAAGAAAGGGCTTATTAATGTATCATTCAAGATACCGGCCCAAACATTAATCTTTTGTGGATATTGTGTGTGACTTTCCAACATCCAATCAGGATTTGTGTCGGACCAATATCTACAATTTTGCCTGTTAACTTCGCCTTTTAAACTGACAGTAGCTGCATCTGAAAATACTGTATTGAACAAGAAAAGAGGATATCTATTAATTCTGTCCATCATAATTTCACAAAATTCAACCCGACGATCAGGATTGTTTTCATTGAGCTCTTGTACCAGATGAACTTTGTAAAGATGGAAATTAATGCTTTTAAAAATATTTTTCACTGTCTTAGGAGCAACGTCACGTTCATCACTAGCTCGACGTAAACTAAGGTGTGGGTTTTCAACAAATGCTTGGGCTGTGTCCATCTGCATCTACTCAGATCCTGCAGATTTTGGCCGACCAGTTCTCCGAAGGTCCTTGATAGATCCATGATTCATAAAGCGCCTCACAGTTCTTTTAATTGTTGATTATGAGACAGGATTTAACCCTTCTCCATTACGAAAAGTGCGATTAAAAAGCAAACGAACTTGATCATAAGATCGAACTCGATCTCCCCAACCACGCATGATTAATACAGATACCCTCTATCGCTGCGAAAGTTTAGCTTGCGCCATAATAATCTTTTAGCGAAAGATAGTAAGCATGTACTCGTAATACGTAAATTTAGATTCGATTCGTAATATTCGTATGAAAAAACGGTATAGGACTTATGGTATCGTCTTAGGTATAGACTTAGGTATCGAAAAACGATATAGGACTTTATAACTCTTTGGGGAGGAACAGAACTCTTACCAGAACACCTGGAACTTTAAATAAAAAATTTACTTATGATTTCACAATATTCAAAACGCTGTAACCAAGATCAATACAGAGCTCACCAATGAATTTCTCCTTGAAATTTACTTCACATTGTGACGTGTGACTTCAGGAATTGCACCGACCTATTGGAAAACTTTGTTAATTTCAAAAAACCTCTAACTGACCTTGAACGTTTCAATTGACCTATGACTTGGTTACGTACCTGAACGTAAAATTTTCCGTTCTATCTATTTCAGATGTAAAAAAGGAGGTTTCCGTTGGAAAAAACAAAGCTGACCTTCAAAAAGCCATGAAGGTCAACCCTAAGGTCAAAATAAAGGTCACTATTGAATTCCTCGTTGTAAATTTACTTTAGGAATTACATCGACCTCTTGGAAAACTTTGTTACTTTTAAAAAACCTTCAACTGACCTTGAACTTTACACTTGACCTATGACTTGGGTACGTACCTGAACGTAGAATTTTCCGCTCTATCGATTACAGATGTAAAAAGCGGGGTTTCCGTTAAAAAAAAACAAAGTTGACTTTCAAAAAGCCATGAAGGTGAACTTCGAGGTCAAACAAAGGTCATCATTGAATTCCTCGTTGAAATTTACTTTAGGAATGACCTTTACTTTTTTGAAAAATATCTTACCTGAGGAAATATCCAACCATCCCGGGACTTTTTAGACATCCTGTATATATAATTATTGCACCTGCATTCAGAGAACATAACTAATTCTAATAATATTTAACGTAATTATTATAAAAAAATATTTAATACACAAATTGTTATTAGTGTTTTTCTTATAGAAAAAATTGTTTCCCTCGCGCCAGTTACTAGTAATTTTCATAAGAGTCATAATTAAAAAAAAAAATTAGTATAAGTTAACAGTTGCTATTTTTATAAACATTTGTCATGGAAGCCATTAATATACTTTATGCTTTATCAAACATAAACCATATAGATTTTTATAAAAAAATGTATAAAACAATTCACCAGTCTGCCGTTTCGAGTTAAATAAAAAGTAATGTATGTGATTGTTCTAACAATTTTTTAAACATAACTAAGATTTATAATTTTTACATGTAAAAAGAACCGATTTTCCACTGAAATTATCCGACAATACACTAACAGAGATTCCAAATGATAGAGATATTTATATCAGCTTATGCTGTTCTTATGTATACTGTCTACGATGCCTGTGATTAAACAGAGGGCCCACCTTGGAGACTGGTCGCACCTAATTGGTCAATCAAGTCTTACTATTGAAAGACTATTTAAGAACTTCTATATTTAAATCAATTCTACATAATACAAGTTTGCTTCTCTTGAAAGAAAAAATACAACATACTTAAATTGTCTTGCACACTACCTCACTAAAACTAATAAAACTTCACCTTTTCCTGTCAAACAATTTAAGATTTGACATTTCGTTCCAACTGCATATTATATGACCAATTCCAACGGATTAGAGATCTTTCCACTCAAAAACCAACATTAAAACTTGACAAATCACTTTCAGTAAGGCACACACCACTTGCTAACACAGTAAAAAACATCTATGACTGTCCTCTCAGCATTCAAATGATCTCAGCCTTATCTAAAGGACAAAATTTTGAATTGGGTTCCTTCAAAATAGCCAATGAAGAAATCATTAGAAATTTCGAATACACAATATATACCCTTCATTCTGAAAAAGCGAATGATATACGACGTAGGACGGCCAACATCGTATGCTAAGCTAAACTTTCCTCCTGAAACTCAACAAAACAAGAAAAAACAGTAATTAAAGAAGTCAATCGGAATAAAGGCATCATAATATTCCCACTGACAATTGCATCACAACAGTAATAATGAACAAAGAAGACTATAGCAACCAAGTCATGGACCTTCTAACTGATTGTACATGCAAAAAAACTTAAAAAGGAACTCACAAAAATAATAGTCAGTAAAACAAAAACCATTCTAAAATACTCTAAACATGACACCCAAACAATATCTAAATTAATGCCTACTAATCCCATCTCTTCAAGAAATTAAGTACTCACAAAAATTCACGAAAAAAACATTCCACTCAGAACAATCCTCAGCGCAATAAACTTACCAACGCACAACGTAGCACGCTTCTTTGCCACAGAACTAAAACCTTTTACAGTAAACTCTATCACTTACGTCCAAAACTCATTTGACCTTATCAAAAAGATACAATAGATTCACGTTCAACCCAAAGACATCATAGTGAGTTGCGACATAGTATCCTTACGTAAGTACCAATCTCTGATACGATTGATATTATTAAATGTTTTACAAACTTCCCTTCCGAGCTCATACCTTTGATAAAATACTGTCATAATAATACTTACTTGTCTTTCAATAACCAATTCTATAAACAAACCTCAGGAGCAGAAATAGGATCTCCAATATCACTTGCAATAGTAACAATCTTTGTGGAACATCTAGAAGATAAAATCTTTCGCCAATCCCAGCTTAAAACGAAATTTTTGTTTGTTTACGTTGACGAAATTTTTGTCATCTGACGCAATGGACTAGATGAACTAAACCAGTTTGTCGACTTCATCAATTGATTACATCCAAGTATCCAGTTTACTATGGAAATTGAAAAAAAGGAAAATTGCCTTTCATGGACGTACTACTTTACAAAAGGTCTGATATCACATTAGGACATAAAGTTGATAGAAAACCCACCGATACAATTGATACCTACATGCCTCCTCCTACCACTATCAATTTCAAATACAATCGGACATCAACTCGCTTGTACACAGAGCTGTATCTATAACAGATAAGGATAACTTACCAAAGAAATTACAAAACGTTTAAAAAATCCTAATGCGGAATGATTACATTAACAAAAAATTATTAAAGAAATAAGCAAATATACTTAAATAAACAAGTCACCATAACCTACAAAAAAAGAGAGAAAAACGAAGACCATCGTCCTACCCTATATCCAAGGTTGGTGAGCCAACGTGTGATGGAACATGAGCGTAAAGTCACACTAAAACATTTCACGCAGTCAGTACTAGTTGCGCATCATATCGATACAGGAAATAACATTTTATTTCTCAACAGAACCGTCATCGCAAAACACACAATATTTTTTTAAAAAAACATAGAGAAGCAATCTTAATTTTGAACACCCTAACAACATCAACGGAAACAATATAATACCAAACCGATTTGGCTTTCTATCCCCCCGTTTTGAAAAAAAGGCTTGATTGGCTAATCAGGTGCGAAGAGGCTCCATAGCGAGGAACTCTGGTTAAACACAGGCAGTTTAAAAAGTATCAATCATAAGAGCATAACCTGATACTTCAGATTCAGGCTAGCCCTTAAGAAGTGACCTGCAATGTTCTCGAAAATTCGTCAAAAATTGGTATTTATAGTGCACGATGCGGACCCAAAATATTTCTGTTTATTATAATGAATTATGGACAGCCCGAAAATTTACCTGTATTTACAAATTAATCTCCTTTATTCTACAATAAAATAGCGTAATTTTCTATTATTTAGTTTAAGTTGAAAATAGCGTAATTTTCTATTATTTAGTTTAAGTTGAAAAAAACCTTGACGGAAAAGAAGGTTAGTTGACGCCAAAATTATCAGGACTAGAAACTTTGCTAGAGCAGAAAAATAAAAGCCGGCAGAAAATTTCAGAAATGTGGTATAATTTAAATTATTCGTAAATAAATAAACTTAGAAAATTGAATAATTTCCATTTACGAAGATTCATAATTAGAAGTCACAAATTTCAAGAGTATGAAAATAAAACCAAATCTTGAAGACTAAAAATAAGACAAGGTTTGATAATTTACTACAGTAAACTTCTGGTGTTCACATGGAGCTTTCACCAAATCGCCCAAACTTAAAAAAATCTTTAAATGCATATATTGTAGGCGATTTTTCGGATGACTTCCTCAATTTTTTCTAATCCAAGGGAATTAATGAGCGAAATAAAGTCACCCAGTTTGCGATAAATCGCTAATCTGACAACAATGAGCGAGTCTGTGATAGGCTTCGCATGTTCGAACGTGCGAGTCCCGAGTTCTGATTGACCCTATTATCGGATTAGTATATCAATTTTATTTAAAAAAGAAAGAAATTTTTTTATGTGACGAAAATTTAACGAAAAACATTGATTTCCTTTTCATATTTGAAATGCAATTTAAATAGCAGGCACACTTAACACGAAAATTACAGTAAAACACGATTGTAAAAAGAAAATTCCTGACGAGAAACTTAATTTTTATCATATTAATTTCTTAAACAAAGACTAAGAAATCTAGAGAACGTTCACTGCTTTATTCGTTTACTCCACCGAATGATAAGCAGCGATACCTTCACAACCAATGAAATTGAGAATGTATTTATACTGCATCGTAATGGCAATTAAATAACTTTGTAGACAAAACAAACTGCTAAAATTAAAAACAGTTCATAGATCTTTGAATCATTTTTGAAACATAATAATATATGAGGGCCGATGATACAATTTTTCGCCGATGTCGAGTTTTGAAATAATTAGGGAGAGGTTTGGGGGGCAGGGGTTGATTTGTGATAGGAGGGATAAACTAGGAAAATTCTTAAATCCCCGGTACTCTTTAACTTTACAAATCCTGTCCCTACTCGGCAGGATATGTAATTTACAAACCACTTTTTTCTATATAAAATGTAGCTTTTTTGTTAATTAATAGTGCTACAAAAGCGAAAGGAACTATACATTTCGGTACATATTCTTTTTCCTTGACAATGTCACAAGTTTTTTGTGAGAACACTTTTCAAAAATGTACAATTAGAATACAATTAGAAAAGTTTTCTTTCAAAAGTTAAAATTTTGTAAAAATTTTTGTGTTAGATGGATTAGTGTTTCCGAAAATTGGGACGACTAGCCAAGTAAAAAATAGAAGAAAATGTGGTATTGCCTTTACTTTGTCGATATGTGAACGATGTTAACATTTTCTTATAAATCGATATAGTATAAAGTTACTGCCTGTTGAATCATTTTGCAAGTACTTAAATATATGGGAGAAATTAATTGTCCATTAAAGGCAAAGTATTACCTGAAATTTTCAAATGTTTGAAAAACTTTTTAACTTAGAATCTAGGTCTTGAAACTTGAAACTATATCATAAAATTAAAATACAAAACTTTAGATTAACTTGATAATGTTACGAAGATTTATTACTAATATAGTTCCAATGAAAAATAGACAAATTGAAAATGTTAGAAAATAAAAGTAACAAACTGCTCAATTTTGAATTCTCGCTTTGAAAGGACTTTAGCTACCTGTAAACGTAGGTTTATTAATCTGTTAGAGAGAAACGTTTTCAAAAATATAAAAATCGGGAACATCCAGAAATTACACGTAAGGCTTATTTCGAAAATGTTGTATTTAAATTATATATATATATATATATATATATATATATATATTTATGATATCTAAATAAAATAAATAGATATTTTACACTTTTATATGAAATTGTTAGTTTTTATAATCTTGGAACGTATTGCACCACCAACAACAAGAATTGCAACACAAAAACGAATCCAAAAATTAATTGACGTAAATACAAATCAATGTAGGGGGGGGGTGAAGGTAAAAAGTAAATAAATAAAACAAAGTACGATTGGCAAACATTTTTTTAACACATGTGTTTTTCCTGTAGCAAAAAATTGTTTTGCCCTGTTTATATGTTTATTATTTAAAGAAAATAATAGGTACTTTTGCAGTAGTCTAATCAGAAACTAAAATTTTAACTAATTTTGTTTTAAATTTTACAATATTAAAAACGCTATAACTTTTAGGGTTTTGACTTGTTTTAAATCATATTCCTGTAGAATCACATGACACATTTGAGAATAATGAATTATGCAAATTAAATAAATTTCTAAGAAGTAGAGAGATGGCTCTTTAAAATAATTTTTTTACGTAAATGGTAGGAACTAACTAAAAAGTTTTAGAAACTCTAATACTGTGCTAAATCAACTCGTAAGCAAACAAGATGAATGTCTTGAGCATCCCATTTTTTCGAGCTTCTTCATAGATCCTGCAAGTATTTCGAATTTTCTATGTTTATGAATACGAAATAAGTGAATTTTCTTGTAATATTTTTATATTGCCAGAAGCCATGGTACCTTAAACATAACAGAATAAATTCCACAATTTTATTTTTAAATTGTTGAAACTAGAATCCGTACGAATTCAAACATTTGCATTATGATACTATTAACCGCAGGAAATTAAAATACCAGCTTATAAAAATTGATACCGTGAAATAAGTAAGATTCAGGCCAACAAGATTATTTTTCGTTATATAAAAACATAAATTGAGAATATTACCCAATGTCTGTTTAATCTTATTTTTTTAGTGCGAAACACGTAAAAGAAGACAAAGAATTTTACAATTTACTTCTGATTGTCGGCAAATAAATTTTATGGAAAAAAAATTCATAACCATCGCGCTTTAGTCAATAAATTTCAAGTTCATCAAAAACTACTGTATCATGAGCCACTTCCTTTTATTTGATTATTGATCAATAAATATTTAGAACATATAAAAATCAATGTTTTCAGTCACTCGAAGAAAAGGAGAATAATAATTAGATACCCTACACGGAAAGAAATTTCAAGAGATTAATTCACGTAAGCGTGCGAGTTTAGAGCTACAATTTTCAGGTGACTTGAAGTCTCGGACTTTGTGATCTCAAAGCATAGAATTCGAGAACTGAGAGCCAAGGGGCGTGGCCTAATGTCTGAAACTTCGAGACCTATGCTTTAAAGTCAAGGGTTCCAAGATCCTAATTCTCACGCCGAAGCGTAATAATATAAAGGAACAGTGGCGTGAATTAATCTCCAGAAATTTCTGTTTGTGCAGATACAGAATTTCTTTATATTTTTATCTCCATGAAAACTTTCAAGCTAATGACCACACTTACTTTTATAGGTTTATCTGAAGTTTTGTATATAGTCTGAAAATAAATTTATTTCTGGTGAAAAAATGAAAAAAGTGTTGAACAGGTTCAAGATTCAGTCAAACTTCACTCGCGGATTCTCCTCAAGGTGCAACGTTTTAAAACAATTTCTTAAAAAATTACGTTATTTTTAATATTCTCTAATTTTTAAACACAAACTGAACGATGCTAGTTCTCTTTATAATTAAGTAAAAAAGTTTCAAGTCAAAATCTTATGTCACATGTCAAAAGTTGCAGCTTTTCTAATATCGTATATTCAAAGAAAAATTAAAGAAAATATCACCTAATTCACATATATTTGCATTTTTATCCGTAGTGGGTCTGTCGAAATTTTTCCAGCCAATTTGGGTCAAGATCAGCTCCTACAATTTTTATTTGACGTTGATCGTTGAGTAGAGTGCCTTGGTACAACAAAAAGTATAAGCCACCAAAATATACCGGAATGGTATTAAAAGCATATCTATATAGAAATGATTGATTTGGAGTTATATTACGAGGCAAGAGCTTCATATTTAACGGTTTTCGTGTCTCAGGACTTGCATTCACCACAAAGTCTAGGCCTCCATAAGTGATGTAACATTTCATCTCATCAGGATTGAGATCGTTCGGATCACCTTGAAAAGAAAACAATGTTTGTGATTTTAAAAAGATAAAAAATCTATTTTTTAAACATTTTAAAACATTTAAAAAATTTTTAAACCCAAATTACTTAGGCTTTTAATATGGACAACGTGGCGAGTGGAAATTGTAACCTCTAATCTTGAACATACTTTAAATTTAAGAAAATCCTTTTTAAGTTTTGAAAATTAGATCATTTCACATTTCTACCATTTGTGACAGAAAAAATCACAAAATTGAAATAATTAAAAAGTTAAAAATTTGAAGCGGTTACTTATTCGAATTTTTGGTGGTAAATAGATTCCAAGATTGCCTGGGACTGCAAATATGCAAATTAAAGATATTAAATAGAAGTCTACAGATTATATAGAGATTGCATGAAATCGCATAGCTCTCACGAAATAGTATTATAGTAGAAATTATTTGTAATGACTTAAATATTAATTCTATTAAATTTCTTTATTAGCTTCTCTAAAAAAACCTGATAATCCTTTAAAATCCTTTCTTTGGAAATCGTAAAACTCCATTAAAATAAGTAGGCATCATTTTTAATCCTTTGAAAATAAACTAAACTAAATTTATTCATTAAATTTCTCTAAACAAAATGTTTTGAATTCGTTGAAAAATTTGAAATCCGCAGAAATCTTTGCAATTGTTAAGAATTCTCGGAAAGTTTATTTAATTTATTCTACAAATATCTCTGGATTTTACGAATACATTATTGTCTATATGTTGGTGTTTCTTTTCATGGGCTTTAGGGTCCAGTAATAAAAATAGGTGTTTTTTAATCTTCGTTTTCCGACATTGACATCAGAAACTAAGCACCTTAGTTAAAAAAGATATTTTTGTCAAAAAAACGAGCGAAAATTAAATTAAATTCACCTACAATGTTCGGTAAGAAATTTTATTAGTGCAATAGCGATGTGATGATTTTCTTACAAAGTTGCTAAGAAATAAATCACTGAAGAGCAGTGGAACATAGGTTGATATGTCTGATTAAAAAACACAGTTTTTTTACTGGACCCTAAAGCCCATGTAAACAAACGCCAACTTATTAATTAATATTCAGAAAGAATATGTCAAAATACCTGTTTTATAACTTTTGAATTTTTACACGAAATAGTTGCATTTTTGACTAATAAAGATAAATTTTGATCGTAAAAAAAATAAATGAATTTTCAATTAATAATATTAATTTCATATCAGAAATATGAATTTTCAACTAAATATTTTTAATATTTTTTTTTCCACTTAAAAAGTTACATTTTGTCCAAAAACGAAATAGCTACATTTTTAGTTAAAAAGTTTAATTAAAAAAAAAGAATTTCTAAAGAAGGAGTTAAATCCTCAATTACAGAAATTAATTTTCAAAAGGCAAAAACTTTGTTTCCAACAAAAATAGCAAGTTTCTAATTTTTAGTTGAAAAAAATTGCTCTTAACAAAAAAAAAATGAATTCAACTAAATAAATTAATTTTCAATTAAAAAAGATCTACTTGTAACCAAAACCGAAACCTTTACATTTTAAGGTTAGAAAAATAATTTTTAATTTAAGAAAGACAACAAAAGGAGTTTTCAAGAAAATGGTTATATTTTCAACCAAGAAGTTGATTTTTCAAAAACCAGAACATTAATTTTCTACTAGAAAGACGAATTTTCAACCAAATAGTAGATATTTATAACTTTAAAAGTTACATTTCGACCAAAAATGGATAAGCTGCATTTTTAGTTAAAAATATTAATTTCCTAACAAAAAAAGATGTTCAAAAAATATGTAAAATCTTTGAATATAAAAACGCATTTTTAACTGAAAAAATTAATTTCCAATCAAAATTGAAGTTGTTAAATTTTCAGTTAAAAAAATTTATTTTAACAATAAAATAGAATTCCAACCAATAAATCTATTTTTATTTTAAGATGATCTATTTTCAACCCAGAATAGAAAGTTTACATTTTCAGGTTAAAAAACTAATTTTCAGTTGTAAATAAAGAGCGAATTGTCAACAAAATAGTTCAATTTTTAACGAAAAATATGATTTTTCAAAGAAAAAAATTAATTTTCTAATAGAAAGATTAAATAAATACTAGATATTTCAACTCAAAGAGTTAAGTCTTAGGAAAAAATGGAATATCTACATTTTCATTTAACCCGTTAACGCCGAGAATGCCCCTTTGGGTACACCACTGTTTCTGCAATAATAACTCATGCGATTCAAGGTGTAAAAAGTTGAAAGACACATATTTTTTAAGCTAAAGATCTTTTCCTTCCGATAGTGAGCATAAAAATGTAATTAAATGTTGTAAATTATAAAAAATATTGTTTAAACAAAAAAAAACATAGATTTTTTCAATTTAAAAAAAAAATCGAGTTTTCCCAATGGTTCCCAGTGTGTAATCTACTTGGAACTTCAATAAACGGTAGAATAGATGCCTAAGCTTTCAGAATACGTAGTTCCAAAATCAATTTTTTATCTTTGTGTGTTAAAAATGGCTTGTTATTGACAAAATTTTTGCAAATACATTCATGAATTTTTATCTCAAAAAGTATGATCTTTTTGAGAAACTGCAAGAAAAAAGAAAAGTTCTCAGCATCGCTCAGAGAATACGTGGGAATTTTTCCAGAAAGTTTTAAATTATTTTTTTGATTTTGCAATTTTTTAATTTTTTGAAAAATTAAATAATTGCTCTAAAAATTCTTTAAAAATTAAGGTAAATTGTTTGTTTGATTCTAACAACTTTTTATTGTTCATAACTTTTGCTATAAGCTGATGGTTCTCAAGAGAAAACTCTCAAAAGTCTTTATTCTTGATCAAAATTCATATGCATTCGCAGATCGGTCGCCTGCAAAATCAAAAAAAAAATAATTTAAAACTTTCTGGAAAAATTCCCACGTATTCTTTTAGTGATTCTAAAAACTTTTTTTTTTCGTGCACTTTTTTAAAAGATCATACTTTTTAAGATAAAAATTCTTGAAAATCTTCGTAAAAATTTTGTCATTCACGATCCATTTTGAACACACTAAGATAAAAAATTGATCTCGGAACCACGTATTCTGAAAGTTTAGGCATTTCACCGGTTACTGAAGTTCTAAGTATAGTGCACGCTGGGAATCATTCGGAAAACTCGATTTTATAAAAAAATTGAATAAATCGTGCTTTTTTTGTTTAAACGATATTTTTTCATAGTTAAAGTTCCTCAACATTCAGTTTAAGAAATTGCGTTTAACAAAAAAAATTGAATTCAAATAAATAAATGCAGTTTCAATAAAAAGAGATCAATTTTCAACAAAAAATGGAAAATTTACATTTTTAGTTTAAAAAACTAATATTGTATTTAAAAAAAAATAATTTTCCTAAAAATGGTTCAGAATGGCCTTCTTGATGCTACGACATTAGGTATACACACTGAAAATATTATTTAGCCGTTCCAGGTAAACTTTTAGCTGGATATCGTCTTCGAAAAAAATATACCTTTGTTACCTTAATGTGAAGATGTTTTATCTAAATTTTTCTATCTACAAAGTTTCTAGATGTTCAAATTTAATTAAAACAGCTATATAGTTAAGTATGATAGATAGCGGCTTTTCTAGTATAGACCTTTAAACTAACTAATGAATAAACAAATTTTAAAATTTGATGAATCCTAAATGGAAAAAGTAGAGCAAAAGCATTTTTAGACCATATTATCACTTTGTTTATGAAAAAATAAGGTAAAATGCACTTTGCGTACCTGACTGAAATCACGGCCTTCGTCACTAACAATTATTCCTGATCGAGTTTACCCTTGAAAGCCATTGTTTGAAATGACTAATAACAGCAAGATAAAAATAAAACAAAAAGCTCACGAAAGTTTTTGCAAAAAAAAAATCACCTGCTAGAGAAGAGTCATAGAAAATTTATTAGTGGCATCTCAAACCCTTTTTCCAGCTTGCCCCTTTTGTTTAATTTTTACCTTGCTGTTATTAGTATTTTAAACGTATTACATACACTTTAGAGCCATTTCGAGCAGAAGCCGTCAAATTGGAAAATTATTTCTTTAGCTTATTTTTGATAAACAAGGTGATAATGTGGTTTCAAAATGCTCTTCTACCCACTTTTTTCATTTAGAATTCAACGAATTTTAACAAGTTTTTGTTCGTTCATTAGTTTAAGGGACCATATTGGAGAAGCCGCTGTTCTAAAGTTTTACCATATTTTTTTATAAGATGATATCCATTTACACGTTTAGCTGGAATAGCTAGACCATTCTTTTAAGTGCATCAAAAATTGTATTCCGTATTTTGGATATATTCATTTACCTGTATATGCAAAAGAACCCAAGATAGGTGGAAGTTTAGCTCCCAAAATGTCTCCATTTCCTGTTTCATATACCACACAATATCTCTTACCACCATGCATAAGAGCACGTGTTATATAGTTGACATGTTCTTTAACTTTGATAGTTGGTACGCCATGATGTGGTCCCAAAACCCTACAGTCCGCCGGTGTAGAATGGCCGCGTTTTATGTGAAAAGACACCTGAATGTCCCTTCCCTTATAATGGATAATTAGTGGTTCGATATTGGAATGTGGGTTATTGTGATATGATCTTGGCCATAACGAACCTGCTCCGTAAATTTCAGAGGAAGTTAATTCTGTTCAATAAATAAAGATTATTGTGATATAAAGAAGAATACAGCAAATCTCATAATTCAATACAGTTCAAAATTTTTAATTGGTGCACTGGAAATTAAACATTATAATTATTATTTTTTAAAGAGTTCATAATTTTTAAAGCAAAGCTTGTCAGTAGCGCTTATTTTAAACTTACAATTAAACTTGGATAAGATTGAGTAGAAAATATTTAAAGATTTTGAAAGTAGGAATATCTTCAAAGTCTAAACATTCGTGACAGTTTAGAATAAGCGGGAGATTGAAATGTAGTAGGGAAGGAAACTTAAAAATATTGAGCAAAGTCATTTAAAATTAAATTTCTTGTTGAGGATGTAGACTACTTACAATCAATCTCAAAAATCGCCAATCTTTAAAATGATTTATAAAATTCTAAGTCTACTTTAGAAAAAATAGTTCATGTTAAAATTGTTTATTGAACAGTAGAGTTTTAGATTTTACTTTCTCTTTAGGGAAAGGTTGCAATTCTCATTTATTGCTAATGCTCAATGCGTCATTTTATTCTTTGAAGGATTCTCTACAATTCTATTTGGACGATGCTAATTAAAATGTACACTGTGATTGTTTATAAAAATAATAACTGCATGATTTCTCAATTAATTTTTAAAAATTAGATCAACCCAAATAGAAATTTAGAGAATCCTTCGTAGAATAAAATGAGGCGTTGATCATTAGGATTAAGTAAAAATTGTAACTTTTCCCTTAGGAGAAAAAAACTAAACGTTTAAATAACTACTGCTAAATAAACAATTTTAACCTAAATTATTGTTTTCTGAAGTGTGCTTACAAGCCTCCATCAATATGTACAAAAATAACCAATAGATTTTTTTTGCCGATTTTATAAATCATTTTAAAGATAGGCCACTTTTGAGATTGATTATATGTAGTGTACATCCTTAATGATAAAACGGACTAAAACTGCAAACTTAATAAAATTTTATGAAAAGTAATCACAGAGAGTGGATTGAAGTCATTGTGAATTTCGCTATCGAGCGCAAACAGTTCTCGCACGCGGAGAAGTCTAGTTTGACCATCAGTTTTTTTTGATAATTTTCAATTGAAAGCGTTCGAAATTGAAGAAAAATGTATGAAATGATTTTGAATTAAATACTTTCTAAGTCAAAATATTTTAGTTAGGTAAAATTTTTGAAAAAAGGACAATATTTCGAATGGAATGAAAAGGAATTGAACAATTTATTATTTCTGAACAAAAACTTTTGAAATTTCCGAACTTAAAATTAAAAAATGTTTAAATTAAAGAGTTAAAATTCATGAATTAGGCACGAAATTTTTCGTAAAGTCATAAAAATTAAAAAGTATTGCACAGTCGTCAAATATATATCAATTCATCAATATGTAATCCCCATCCTAATTTTTGCAATTAAATATTTTATAGAATTTTGTTTGAAAAATCGATTGCGTTCAAACAGCGAGCTGACAAAATTTAAAAAAAATATACCTCCGTAACTCACAATGAATGAACTTCACACAAAAATAAAAATCCATAGAAAAAAGTTTATTTAAGTCATTTTTTAATCATTTTTTTTATAAACAAATGAAATTTTTTCCTCGGGGCTCCATCTCAAATAAAAAATTTTTTGATGAGGTATGCAGTAAATATAATTTATAACATGAAAATGTAAAAGCCGCTTTGTAGTCTGAAAGGTAAGTGCTAAAAAAATCAAATTTACATTGCGCGTCACATGGCCGCCCGGAGCAAGTGGCCACTCGCGTGAGCTGTCGTTGTAGCATTGTGAACGAAAATTTTGCTTTTTTAGCACTTACCGGTGGGATAACAAAACCGTTTTTGCATTTTCATATTTTTAATTATATTTACTACATATCTCATCAAAAATATTTTAATTGGAGATGGAGCGCTGAGTATATTTTTCAAATTCTTTCAGCTTGTAGTTTGGGCGTAATCAATTTTTCAAAAAAATGTACATAAAATATTTAATCGCAAAAATAAGTAAAAATCAATTAAATTTACTAAAAACTATGGTGTTATCTATTTTTAAATTGATGTACACTTGACAACTGTGCGACACTTTTTAATCTTCATGACTTCACGAAAAATGGCACGCCCAATTCAGGAATGTTGACTGAAAGCTTTAAAAATTCCAACCCTTCAAACTAAAATGTTTAAATCTGGACAATTTCTTTTGAAAGAAATTGAAATTATCTTCAAAACGTTAAAAATGTAATATATTTTTATTAGAATTTTGAAAAACAGATCATTTAAAATTGAGCGGAATGATACTCCTAATAATTCTAATTAAAATCATTCGAAATTAAATTATTTAAAAGTGAAAATTTTAATTTTAATAAATTCAAATTCAAAAAGATTTAATATTGATAGTTTGACATTGAAAAAATTAAATATTGTAAAGTAAAGGCTTATGAAATTCTAGAAATTTGAGTTTTTAATAAATTGCAAAAATTGTGATTCTCCATCAAAATTCTTTATATTGTCAATTAAACTTTTTTAAATTTAGAAATTTTAATTTTAATACAAATTTCTTGATTATTTTAGGTAAATTTAAATCATTTAGAAATTGTTTAAGTCTTGTCGTCCCGAAAAATTAAGGGAGTTTTAAAAGGGGATGGACTAGTCGTCCCGAAAATTCGGGATAACAAGCCAAGCTTATGACACATATTTAAGTAATCATCTCGGATTTCGGGATGACGAGACACTTCATTCGGAAACTTGCATTCGGAAAAAATTGATAATTTAATGTTTACTATGAAAATTCAGATTTCTAGAATTAAAACCATTAAAAATTTAAAAAGCTATTTAATTGTTCAATAGAGAAATTGTTATTCTGTAAGTTTTAAATGTCGAACTTTTTTAATCATCTTTTAAATAAAAAAATTTAATATTCCATACCTGGTTTTAAAATCTACAGATTTTAAGGGTTTGAATTTGTTTTCATTTGGTTTTTGTTTTATTACAATCTCTTTTAATTGAAAAGTGTGAAATGGTCAATTATTTTATGTTCATACACTACGGTTTCAAAGAATTCAAGAAACCATAAAGTTTTGTGTGCTTCAAATTGAAACCAAACTATTGAGAAAATTTAAATTTAAAATTATTAAATATGAAACTAACTAAAATAACTAAAAAGTTTTCAAACAACAATTATTCGCAAATAAGTTTTATTTAGTCGCAAATGAAACTCGGATTTGTTTAAGTTTAAATTTTCGGGAGTATACATTTTATTTTTAATATTTTTCATTTAAAATTACTTTATATTTCAAACGTTTTTTGTTTAGAATAACTTAATTTTAAGTATTACGTTTAAAGATTTTTTCATTTTTAAATGTGAACTTATTAATTTATTATTCTAGAACGGCTTGTCTAATCAGTTTTGATGTTCAATTAAGATTTTTTTATCACACAAAAATTTAGATTTCTATAATTTTAGAAGATTTTACTTTGAATGATTATGTTAAGGTTTTGCGTATTTAATTCATTCCCTTTTCAATCAATTTTAAATATTGTACTACGTGTTCGAGAAATGTATATTCCGCTAATTTTAAATTCCATCGGCTTTTTTTACACGGTTCGATGATTATTTTTATTAAACTTGATTATAATTCTAATTTTTGTCAATTCACTTATCAAAAATAAACTAAATTTCACATGAATTTTATGAACGTTCTTAAGTTGTCTTCCGTACTAAATCTGAATATCCCGCATATTCTACACTGTCGTGAATGGCCCCGAAATGAAACATCCACAAATGATGATTTTTAATGAATTTCTTATATTAAGAAAAAATGGTAAGATATTCATTATAAAAAATAATTATAGGCATATACTCATGATTATTTTGATTATGATTATTTTTTCAAGCTACTACCCAGGAAAAAAGTGTGCGATACAATAATATCTTCCGCTATGAAATACTTTTCGAAAAATTTTTTTAAGACATTAGAAACCAAGTTCCAAGCTCGTAGAATATTTTTAGTTCAAGATATTATTATCAGTTTGAAATTGTTATTATAAAAAAACTGTGTATTGATAAACATTTCAGTTATCAGTTTTTATTTGCACTATGGCTACCTTTTTGATTCGCATGTTCGTTACTCATCCCAAAATTTGTCAGAAAATCCCTTGTTCTGGGCTCGGTACCTGATGATGTTTCTGTAAAAGCAAAAAGATTTATGGAATCTTAATGTCAACAATGCATTATCAAGATTCATGCTAATGAATGGCCTCTAATTTAAAAGAAAACACAAGTAAATGTTTACATAAATTTTGAAATCAATGTTTGCCAAGTAATTCTAAAAAAGATATAACTTTTTTACTGTGGAACTTTTAAATAGGTATCGTCACTTTCAACGACATGACGTATTTACAAGTGATTAATTTAAAGCGAATAAAAAATATTTACGCTCTTAATACATTTTAACTTATACTTTGGATTGACAATTTTACAAGGAAATCGTTTCAAAATATGATTTAAATCTTCTGAAAATCCCGGCTATTTTTTGTGTTTCTCCCTAAGAAATGTTTTTCTCTGAATTGTACAAAATTTACACAATTTCGCGCTTTAAACAGAAAATTTCATACTTTGCCTTCTAAACTTGAAAGTTTGACAAAAAGGGTTCCAAATTAAATCTTGTTGTTAAATATAAAGCATTAATTAGAGCAAGTTGGTCGTACGATTTAATAGCATAAAAATTATATTATAAGTAATAATTATTTATTATTATTAATTAATTAATTAATAAGTTTGATGTTACAACGGAATTACTACAAAAATCATATTCATTTATTAACTACTTACCAATAGAATTAAGAATAATCTCAAGGGTTAAGACAAGACTATAAAGGTTCCTCATTCTTTTTTAATCTAGGAAAAACGGTTTAATGCATAATTTGGAGGACAACATAACTAATAAATATATTTATGTTTCGTGTATAAGTATACTGTTTTAAGATATTTGCTTTTTCCCTTTCCCGAGAATAAATTGCGTATATGGATAATTTTGAAGGTTCGTGACAACATGGCAATATGGCAGACACGTGTAGCAATGATGTGGCGCAGAGTAGAGTGGCGGTGTTTTCAATGAATTTTAGCTCGACATTTTTAATTGTGAGAATATGTGATATTTTTTTTATAATATATTTAAGAACTATATAATATTAGGCATACTAACCACAACAATAAATGGTAAATGCGATTGTAGATAGTAGATTCCTGATGAGCATCTTAATTTCTTCAACACTGGTTTTGTAAATGGTGACTGAAAAAAACCGGAATATATTCTTTGCTGTATATACTCATTGTCCGTTTACTCTGTCTTATGATAAGCGGAAAAACCTTCAGAATTATTGAAATAGAGCATGTATGTATACTACGTCGTATAGGCAATCAAATATCGTTGAAGACAGAACAAACTGTTAAAATAGAAAATATTCCATTGACCTTGGAATATATTATTTTTTTAATAAGAAAAAAAGAGGGTGAAAAAAGAGGGAAGAATTTCAGTGTAGGTGATTTTAAATATTTATTTTTTTTAAATTCCCAGCGCCATAAAACGAGAGTACCTATAATATTTGAGTTGAAATTTTTTCTCCCCGAAAATTTGACAACTCACATTGACGTCCCATGTATATAAACAATGGTCTAATCATGGCCAATGGCCCCATAGACAAAACTAGTTAATAGCACAACTGAAATTATTTGTTCATAGCCAAAATCAAGTAGTTCCTTATTTTATTTTATTTGTCTCATATTTTGTAGCTATTAAAAAAGGATTAGTGAGTACATATTTTTTAAGTATTTGTATATCATTACATTTTCATCCTGATGAAAAGGCATTGGTTTTATGTGAAAAATGAATTTCGCAGACTCCATGAAATGTGTGTTTTTTGATAGAAAGCGTAGTTTTTGTTTTAATCGTGAAAAACAAGATTAGAAATAAAGAAAATTATAAAAAAAAGGCAAAAAGAATAAGAATGCGCGATTTTTCTTGCAGTCATGATGTTCTTCAGAAGCCGAATTCAAACATTTTGTGACTTTTTCTATTTCCAACAGTTCCCAAGATATACTAGTAGAAAATTACAGCTTTAATCTTTTTTTAGAAAATTGTATACGCCTGCGGTAGTCAAGACCGACAGATTTTGTTTTTTTTTTTTAATTTGCCAATTAATTCTTAGAAAATAACAGGTTTTATCTGAAAAGTATATAAATGACTTTTTTAATTTTTTTTCACGAGATTGGTTGGTAGTAGTTTTGGCATGATTGAACAACGCTAAAATTATTTTAAATAAACTTTAAATTATTAATAGGATGAACGTCCTGAGAACCGGATTTTGTCGAGCTTCATCGTGGATCTTGCGATTAATTTAGGTGCGTTGCACTAACACCTCAATAACAGAATTATAATATTGTCTCTATGCCATAATTTTGGGTGTTTTCGGGCTTTCTTAACATGGAAGTACAGCTACCAGCACCTTTAATACACAAAATTTATAAATTTAAAAAAAAAACCGCGCCAGAATCTTGGGATTTTTTGGGGTCTTCATGTGCCCCATCATGGAGATGAGGATATGGAAAATATTTTTTTTGTCAGGTGTTGTAATTATTTTTTATTAAAATTTTTATAGATTCTAAAGTTGAAAGTAGCCAAGCAGAGTTTGGTTAAATGCCTCAAAGGTGTTTTTTTATTTTTTTTTTTATTGTTGCTATGGGATTGTGTGTATAGTTTGAAGTTTTTCGAAGGTGAATTGTAAGTTTTTTTTTCATTTAAAAATCGTTCGTTAGCGTTTTGGTAGTATTGCATCTTTTTTGCACGTGAAGTCCAGATTAAAAAATAATAATTTTTGAAAATTGCGTCTACCTTCTCTGATTCAATAGTACCAGTCGCATGGAACATCTTTCGTCCAGCGGCGCTGGCCTCGTGGGTACATGGCCACTTGCGACTAAGCTGGTGTGAGGTTGGAATATTTTTTATAGATATTTTTTTTACGTAAATCAGTAAATGTGGCCACAATTTTCAAACATTAATATTTTTAAAACTGGGCTCTACTTACCAAAAAGTCGCGACATGCGTCTAATGAAATTCAATAATCTTTCAGATTGTGTTCAAGTGACCTCGATTTGAATTTCGACTCTCGAACCTTCTTGTCAGACCTATGGTCTATGTTTTCTCGTACTTGTTCCATATAATTTTTCGGGGGGATTTTTTTGAAGGGATAGTGTTGATTTTTGGAAATAATCTGTGAGTGTTTTAAATACTCCATGAATAGCACTACATTCAAATATGCTTGCATTTAGGTTGGCTGTGTAAGTTATTTCAAGAATTCTTTTTATGAGAAAGAGATTCTTTTTTTTTAAGCAATTTTTGCAATTTTTAAGAGCCTCAAAAAAGCCCATAATTCTGACGCTGTTTATTTCTTTAATGATTCATATTTTCCGTTATGGAGGTGCTGCCGAAAAGTCCGAAGAAAACCAAAAAGCCCAAAATTATGGAATAAAGAAATATTCAAATTCTGTGGAGAAGGCTGGACGCTCCTCATTAGTTTGAATTTTCTATGTTTACAAATGAGAAATCAGTGAATTTGTTACAATCAGTTTGACAATTATATTTAAAATTGATGAAATTAGAAGACATACTATAATTTAAACATATACATTATGATAATATCAATCACGTAAAATTAAACTATCAGCTGACGTCAATCAGCTTACACAAATGCATACCTTAGAAGAAGTAAGATTCAGGTAAATAAGAATAATAAATTGTTATAAATTTCTCAAACTTCCTTTCTCTTCTATTTTGACAAAAAATGTTAATATATTAAATACTTAATTAAATCCAGCCTTGAAACTATTTTGCCTCTCTCCTGTTTTTTCTTTCTCTCTTGTTTCTCTCTCTGTTTTGTGACGCCTGAGTGAGCACCACACACACTCGCGTAGCTTCTCCCAACAATCCCCACCGCGAAGCGCCAATTCTCGGAAACATTAAATTCAGGTTCGAGTGTATTTATCTTTGTTTTCGTAAATTTTCAGTTCTTTAACCTTCTTTTGTTTTTAGCAGATGAAGCCTGAAACAAATGACCATGGTTACTAATGGACCCGAGTGTAGGTCTTCAAATAATGACTCTGTGAAGCTCTTCGTCCGGGGTAGTCACTGGAGAAATTTGTCAGCAGCCTGGGCCACATAAGCTTCGCGAAACGAACGTGCTACTTAAGTAAACGAGAACGATCGCACGCTCGAGCGCGCGTGTTTTCGTCATTCGCGATATTTTGTATGTATTACTGATTTTTTTTGCAGTTCGGACTTAATT
>JAAAKG020164616.1:0-28585 GCA_010014905.2 Druon quercuslanigerum
CTTAAGTTCCCAAAATTGTTATGCATGTGGGTATGTATGTATGTATGTGTGTATGTATGTATGTATGCGTATGTATGTATGTATATATATATATATATATATATGTATGTATGTATGTATGTATGTATGTATATATATGAATGTGAAAATTCGACCATATGAACTCCCATATAACACAACGCTGCTGAAGATTAGTGACCTTCTCAGCATAAAACACCAAACAGCTATGAGTCTCAGTTGAAATTAATTCCTCTCCCCCACGCTTACTAAAAAGTTTCGTGTGACTGTTGTTGTAATTCAACTTTCCACTTCAGACGCTTTAAGTGACTGTTTAAGTGTATTATTAGGAGCTGAAGTAATAGGGAACTACAATTTCGATGTGGAACACGAAGCGATAGAAAATTCAATTGACAAATTCTGTATCACTGAGGTTACGGATATACTTTTGAAGTTAAAACGCGATAAGGCTGCTTTTTAGACCGTATGAGTACCGTTTAATTTGCAAAAATTAACATTGAAAGTGAGCAAATTCAGTTTATGAAAAAACGATAGAGACACTGAAACTACGTCTCTTTTAATACCAATGCATGTTATGAATTGCAGTAATATACATTTATGGAAATGATATACAACTGTAGGGAGAAACTCGAGTGCGAAGCACGAGATATGCGATGAGAATGTGTTCGTTAAAGACGAAGAAGCTTTACCAAAAGAGAATTCACAATCACGAAATTACTGTTGTCGATGCTTTGACACTTAGTTTTAAGAGGACTGTGTGTCGCGAAGCGCTAAAACTAACAGTCCTGCGCCCTATGTGCGCTTAAACTTGCTACCAGGTGCACGGAAAAGGCTAGTGTGTGAAATAATTCTTACCATGATCTACAACTGTTCAGTTAGTAACGCCGACTAATATAATAGTCGGCTTAGGAAACCGTTGGTAATTCTCGTATCTAATTTAAGTTGGTAATATTTTATTAGACAGAGTTAATAATACTTCAGTCATCTGTGCCACTAATTGACTTCTCTAACAAGTAAAAGTAGTTGGTGTAAATATTTTATTTGTTATCTTGATTGGTACGACTGAGAACGCGACAAGGATGCCAACAAATCAAATGCAATGAAATGACAGGGAATGTGCAGACATGGACGTCGTAACTCGCTGTTTCCTTGATGTCTCTTTTTTATATGAATGATGGAATTATGAGAAGTGCTGGAAAGTTTAGGCTTAGGAAATTATATCAAAGCATTTGAAGTTATGTATACGGTATTGTAAAATCAAACGAGTTTTATGGTAATTCTTAGTGGAAACCCTAACTACAGAGTGCATTTGCAAATACAAAGATTCTAGCAGATATGGGGAAATATTTTTTTTTGGAATGCGATACCAGCTGACCTGAAATCAGAGTACCTAAGAAGTCTCAAAAAAATATGCCCGCATGCTCAATGGGATTTTTAAAATTTAGATCACGATATCATAGCGACAGCTAATTAAATTAGTTTCTGTAACAAACAAAAAATTGTTATACCCACATTCGTAGCCGTAACTAGCTGTATTAGTAAAATCAACTACCTCCAGATAGTGGTTTTGAAAAACTGAAGTATTTAGTCTAACTTACTAGATAGTAACGACAACTTTTCGTGCCCCAGCTAACTATAATAGTTCTCACAACTAACTTAGTAGCAGTTCCATTATTTAATAATTAAAATAGTTGTCCCAACTAATCGTTTTTTTTTAGTGTAGTAAGCTAAAGACGAGTTCAGAAAGGAAATATACTTTTTCTTGTACTTATTCGCTAAGTTTTTCTTTTTTGGTAGTTTTTTGGTGTTAGGATTGTTTTGGTGATATAATTCACGAGTGCTTTGGGGAGCTCTAAAATAGCCCGTAATTCTGATATAATTCCACTTAGGATGACTGTATAATGTACTTGGCGGATAGGTTTTAGGAGAGTGGAGTTTTTTAAAAAAAATTGATTTTGGCAGTATTGGAAAGCCCAAAAATAGCTGAAAATTCTTGAGCCAATGATTTAAAAAAAAATAGTTTATTTATATCAACTTTTATCAACGTTAATTACGAAGCCCATGTTCTTCAAGCTTGTATTCAGCTTGTCCAGCTAATCCACGTTTTTTCACTGTTTCGAGATTCAGATCTTCTTCATCGAAGAGAGCCATTCTTAGATACTTGTGCATGGTGATTTTTTTAACTTGAAACTTTCAAATATCTCGAAAAATAGGCACTGTATAAAAAAATTTTATAAATCAAAATTTAATCACTCTGATGAGTACATACACTGCTGTTAAAATCGGTTCCCACACCGCGTCCCCTGGGGGTGCGGCTGGGGCAGGATCGAAATCTTAAATGGGAATCCCTATTTTTTATTCCATAGTGAGGTACACTATTCAGCGGTAACACGAGGTTTTTGATCGTGATTTCAATGGTCGTTAGATTAGTAGAGGCCGTCCGATAAATTGGTCTGCAAGATCGCCAGATCTTACTTCACCAGATTTCTTTTCGTTGCGCTATCTCAAAGGAAATGTGTACATTCGACGAAGATTTTTTTATTTTGATCTCACAATGGTAACTCCCCTCGACTGTGCAGACAGAAAATGAAAAAATCGGCCCAAGATATGTGAAATGCACTACTCGCTGGATTTAATTAAAAATTGGTTAGTTTAGGCCCACATTAGCCTATAACGTGTTTAAACATCAGCATCGTTCAAGGCGTTAATATATGAAATTTTCAAGTTCCACCAATTTTATTTTACTATTCGATAATTGAGAAATGAAGAATAATAGTATTTTTTATTTTCTGAGCTGATGTGCTCTAAAATTCAAGGTTATATATATATATATATATATATATCTACCTAGACAAATGTTCAATTTCGAAGTCTCAATGATAACAGCAAAAATGTGATTAATTTCAGAATAAGCAATATGGCACTGCTTCATTTCAAATTGCCATGGGTTTCTATATCATCGCTCAATTTTAGAAATTCATGCACCTACGCCTATGGGTAAAGGCGGGCGTATCTTTCATGCTTTACTTTGTCATCATTCATTTCTCATAATGTCAAGATTTAATCAATAATGTTTGATTTACTTCATTTGTTGAATCTGAACAAAAGTATTATTCCATGTTTTTTCTAGATGTTTACCTACCGTACCTTCTTTGAAATTTATATCGAAATTCACAAGCTGGCATTGCTTTTCATGATGATTGTTAGAAAAATTTGTATAATATTTGACCATACGTTAGTGTCATGAATTGTGACAGGAAAAAAATATAGCTTTAGGTTATTTATTGGTGGAGTTTCTGCTTTGGGTAGGTAATCTCGCAGGCATACAGGGTGTCCCAAGAGAATTGTCGTTCCTTGTAATGGCGGATAGAAAAAAAGAATTTAAGTCGAAAAGTCCCAAGATATTTTTGGGTCCGGTGTGTATTTTGGGTACTACAGGGCATTGAAAATGTATGTAGGTGAACAGTTAGTTGCAAGAGTGCGTGCGACGCCGCAGAGCAATATCTCCTACAGCGATAACTTCACCTTGCTTCGAATATTCAAAACAAAAAACAAACAAAAAATGGAATGTATTTGCCTATCTTATTCGGGTGGGCTCGAGTTCGATCGAACCGTAAAATAACTTTGCAACCAAATTAATTTTTATATTTAAACATGTTCGAGATAAAACAATGGCTTACCGAATTTCGGCGCATGGAAAAAATGGACATCTAGGCCAGGCTCACAGAAATTTGGTGAGCATAGCGCAAATAAATTCAGTGAGCCCAGCTCATTCGCATATTATTGCAAATAATAAATGACGGACAAAAATAATAACCCTGATTTATGTAAAATTCAATCAAATGTATTGAATTCTCTGAATTCTTCTAAAAACATGTTTAATTGTTTAAATGTTGTAAATCCCTTCAAGCCTTTTGAATTCTGCAGAAATTAACAAAAAACTAGTGCATCCTAATTCAGTAGTAGTTCACCGTCGACCAAAGTTGAGTTATTTGGAAATAGTTAAAAAGAATTTCATGTTTTCAAAAGAATTCAGAAAATTAAAAATCAATCAATTTATATTCTGAATTATTCAACAGAATTCAAAGATCTTTAAAGGAATTCAAAATATTATGCTCGAGTTCTAAGAAATCGATAGCATTCTACAGAATTCAAAAGACTCTAAAGATTTTTAAATAATTGAATGTGTATTCTAAATATTTCACGTAAATTCAAAAAACCTTTAAAAGAATACAAATGATTCCAAGTCAACTCAAACGTTTGAACAGGATTCTGCAGAATTAAGCAAAAACGTGTGCATCATAATCCAGTAGCTGTTCATCCGTCCACGAAAGTTGCTAAATTTTGAAATAGTTCCAAGAAGTTCATGTTTTTGGAAGAATTCAGAAAATTAAAAATAAATCATTTTATACATATTCTGACTTATTCAAGAGAATTCAAATATCTTTAAAAGAATTCAAGTGATCTTGAAGCACGTGAAATATCTTGAAGTATGTGAATTATCTTGAAGTGTATGAAGTATCCTGAAGCATGTGAATTATCCTGAAGTACATTGCACTATTCTGAAGTACATTGAATTATTCTGAAGTACCATGGAATATCTTTAATTATCTTGGAATATTCTGAAGTACCTTTAAATATCTTTAATTATCTTGGAATATTCTGAAGTATCCTGAAGTATTTGAAATATCTTGAAGTATCTTGAAGTACGTGAGATATCCTGAAATATGTGAATTATCCTGAAGTACATTGAATTATTCTGAAGTACCTTGAAATATCTTGAATTATCTTGAAATGTTCTGAAGTATCCTGAAGTATTTAAACTATCTTAAAGTATCTGAAATATCCTGAATTATCTTAAATTATCTTGCAGTCAGAAGTAGTTGTACACTTTGCAGTCAAGCTGTCAACCCCTCGCGTGAAGTCTAAGAAATCGAGTGAATTCTGCAGATTTCAAAAGACTTGAAGAAATCTAAAATAATTCAACCCGAATTCTAATGATTTTAGGAGAATTTCAAAAAAGTGTAAGAAGATTCAAAAGATTTAAATTGAATTCAAGGTGAAATTACCGCTGTAGGAGATATTTCTCTTCGGAGTCGCACACACCCTTGCAACTAACTGTTCACCTATATGCATTTTCAATGCCCTCCAGTACCAAAATACGCACCGGACCCAAAAATTCCTTGGGACTTTTCGTCTTGAATTTTTTTTTTCTATCCGCCATTACAAGAAACGAAAATTCTCCTGGGGCACCCTGTATTAGCATTTCTAAAAAATAGGAAGGCAGCTGTCACGATAAAACTAATTTCGATGTCTACCAAGTAATTGCCGCTTTTTCGAAATAGAATAAAACAATTGAAAATGGAGTTATCAGTTGCTATGTTGTCTTTATTTATTATTGGTGAGAATAAAATTGGTAATTATTGTCAAAAGGTCTACGTTTATTATGCAGGTACATCCTTACATTCCCGCTCAATATATAACTGAACATAATGAAATAATTTTCCAAGTGAGGTTTTAAAAATCGAAAATCGAAAGTGCAAAAAAGTTAATACGTGTTATTACAAATAAAACAAATTTTACCACCTTTTGAAATGAAGCTTGGCGCAAAGGAGTTGCAATCAGGTTAAAATATTTAAGTTTAGCAAATTATACTTTTTTCTATGTATATGAATATTATGTTTATTTATTAGTAGTCATCCAAACAATTTATTATCTGATAATATCACAAAATAATGGGATATTCTATAACAATTGGATACCACGATTAAAATACGATTAAACAATAAGATGTCACAGAATGAAAGTAATATTACCACCTTGCGGAAAAACTAACAAAAGATTAATATTTTCTAAATTTTTCGGTAGGAAGTATTATTTAAATTTAAAGTTGGAAGTTCGTGTGTGACATTTTACAATTGCACAGTAAAAAATGTGATTTCGTCTCTAACGTTTCCAACAAAAGCTGTAACCTATTCTTCAAAGAAAGATATGAAGAAAATATTTCGACATAATTACTCAAAACACTTAAATGAACGGCATGGTAGATGTTATTAATTGGCTATATTATCGCTCATGTTCTTATTCTTTAATTAACAGGTTTTTGCAATAATGTGGGTACTTCGAAATCAGTATCGAACACTTTTGCTGATAAAGAAGATAAAGTACCAATGATTGATGCTTTTTATCATGTTTTTAAAAAACAGCACGGATCAGTTTGCAACGTTCTAGGTATTTATAGTAAAGACGATCCAATACTGATAGCTTATCTTGAACTGCAACACGAAATTGGTTTCGAATTAACTCAGAATATTGGAGAAGGAAATACTGAAGAAAAATTTAGAAAATTGTGCAAAAAAGACACTACTCCAAAAATTAAACTGTTAGCCACAAGTTTGGTAAAAAAAGTGGGCGATTCGAAAGTCAACCAAAAAGAAATACTACATGATTTGATGCAATTGACTTGTTTCTCGTGTTACAGTAAGTTTCCTGAAAATTCAATCTGTATCTAGAAAATCAAAACTTTGAATATTTAATTTTGAAAATTTATATTATAGTTGTTTAAATGTATGCTAAAAAAATAAGTCTATTTTGTTATAGGTTTTCCAGGAGATTTATCAAATGTAAATGCATTTCTGAAAAATTAAAATATCGCATTCAAAACAATTCTTTCAAGATGTGTCTAGAATAATTTTAAGCTTTGAAACTCTCAACGATAAAACAAAGAATGTGAATAATTTTAGAAAATCACACAACAATTGATTAAGCAGTAATAGTTTTAGTTTTTTTTAGCACAAGTTTTTTTAAGAGTCTGCTTTAATTCAGAATGAAAATATGAAAAATATATATTGTTTTGTAAATCTGAAAAAACATGTTCATTGCGTTATTCAGTTTCAGACTATTCTTAAATTAAGCCGCGACCATTCATCTTACTCACTACGAGACGTTAATTAATTTTAAATAATTTTAAAAATAATTTTTAATACAAACATTTAATTTATAACACACTTTTAGAATACTAATTGAAAATTAATTAAAAATAAATTCCGTTGTACATGTTCAGAAAAACTACGATTATTACATACCTTAGTATCCAAGTTATTTCACAATTTTTAAGTGTTATCACCTCTGAGTACATATGAGAAGCACAAAGTCATCGTCATATTCATCGAACAGCAAGGTATAACGCACTTGGTCGTAACCTTTTTTTATGAATAAAAGGAATACTGTATTTTATAATTTTAAATTGATAATTACCCACCTTTATAATTATATACGAATAATAGGAGCAACGAAATTTTAAATAAATTTGATAATTTGTAAATCAAACGATGAAAAGAAAAAAGACACATTTCTAACAGAAATATATAGGCTACTCAAAAGTTCAGCAGCCTTGATGCAGTAGGGTCTTCTGCCTTTTTTGCACGCATCACGATGTCGGGTCGATTGGCTCGAATATAATCAGTCTGGTTAGTACTACCCCAATATAAGGTTTTAATTCGTTTTCTGAAAAGAGCCCTAGAATATATCTATAGTAAGACATCTATTCTATGTAAAGTCCTAGATTTAAGGCAAGTAATTGATGCATAATACCCTCCACTTTATTCCTTCTGTGAATGCATTATTTTTGAGCCATTACGCGACAACCATCAATAATGCACTCGGTGGATTCCTTTGGTATCTTCACATGATCGACAACTGTCTACCGTGTCTTAATATAACACGTGCTTGCAATAAACTCCGGCGTTGATAATCCTGTTCTGAATCGTAATGACGAATACTTCCGTTTCTGGGTACAGCACGCCCTTTTTCAGCCAAATATTCGACGCCTCACTGTCTACTTCATACTGATCCAAAGTTTTAAGTTTCGTTTCTAATTCCTCTGAGATGTCTGCCCTGATATTAAAGACCTCCTCGGTGGACAAATTTAAGTGTGTCTAATTGAGATCGGCTTCACAAATGGTATAAAGCGCAACGCCTTGATTGCTATTTCAATAGTTTTGCAACTGTACGACTTATTATTTATACACTTTCTTGACATCTGAAATGCTCCTACCCCATCTATGTCGTTAAGTTACTATGCTGAATTCGATGTTTGGCAGGAACAGTTGATGTTCTCCTCTTCAAGGTTTGTCGCCCATATTCTTTTTGGCCAGCTTTTTTATTTGTGAGATGTGCCTGACCATCTCGCAGCTCTCAATCGCCAATGACCCACATGCTGTGGCCTCCAGTGATGGCTCCAGGGACACCGGAACAATTCGCGGGAAGCACACATCGTTTTAAAATACTTAATAGGTTCTCCAGTTTTTGTAAGGGTTTTGGTGTTCCATTAACTTTCTCTCCTCTTTAGTTTCTCTCTGTCTAGTTTGGAAATTAAGAAACCGTGTCAGTACTAATGCTACCGCCAAGATAGCTGTCAAACTCATGAAAGGCAAGCTCAACCCCTACAGCGAGGCCAAGAAGAGAAAAGATTCGGTAGCTTTATTATCAGAATAAGGAAGCACATTCTTCCCTTAGGATTAAGGTGGTAACACCGCAATGTATAGGGTGCGTTTTTGTTAAGAAATGGGTTTTTTAAATAGACTGTACGGAAATGTCCCGGTATATAATATCAGTCGGGGACGCATTTTTGTATTGTGATAAAGTAATCTGATATGAGCAGTATGCCAAATTTGACATATTGCGCAAAGCCTCGTTCTCTACCCCACCACCCACGGACTGGTTTAAGGCCAATTGCAGAAATTTAGGACGCTTACTGTACAGAAATTATCCATGGCCCTGTACTGCTTTAGCCTAGGTTGCCACGATTCTATATTGGCGTCATTTCAAATAACTCTTCTTTCACTGTGAGCAAATGTAAAGCCCGGACCGACTAGCCGCCAGGCAGATCTTTGAAACTGATAAAAAGCAACTAATAATTAATTAGATATATCACTCTTCTTGAATTATTATTTTCAGAGTTAATTTTTAGAATTAATTGAAAATATAAAAAGTTTCTTTATGTAAAAAATTACAAAAAATATTAATTCTCGAAATTTAGAGATATGAAGGTGATCGAACCTTTGACCTTAAGCTTATGTATATTCATATGATTATGTCTCTCCGTTCCAACTCACTGAACTTTCTAGACGAAACCACGTCGTGTCCAGTTGACTTGAACTATGAGTACCCCAGATTCTCGACCAATAATCGGCAAGTCCGCGATAGAAACTCATTTCGTCTGCTAAAAAAGTCATATTGTAAATCCTTCTCGCAGTGGCTCTCTTAAATCTTCGCAGTCGCGCTGACAGGACCATGAACCTCTGTTTAACATAGTTAATCAATACGTCAAGATTAGCAGATGTTCCTAAACGGAGTTTATATTGGCGGAGGAACACCTCCACGTGGCGAGTCAGTCCCTGAGACCGATTTCCCTTTCGAAATCGGCACAACCGTCACAGTTTTGCTCCTATTTTACTAATGCTTCCTTAAAGTCGAAACTTCCATGGAGGATCTGATATCGTTCTTGGGGCATAGTTGTTAGTAGCCTTGGCCTTCAGTTCTATGCTTATCTTCCTGGCGCACGCCACCGGAGCCTAATATGTAAGATTTTGCACCTGCAGCACGCTTGCATTCTTCTGTTAGAAAATCTCAGTGCTCAAGTCGTCACCTAACCGGAGAAGGTTCTTGTTGACTTTAAATTTTAGCAGACCGTTTCTCATTAATGGGCTTTGATTTGCGAACTCTAGGATGGCATCAGTGAAGCGCACCATAAGAAATAGGCTTTTCTCATAGAGCTCTTCAATGAGTTCAGCAGGAACAGGGGCAGACTCCAGCTTTGACCTCGCTCGTCCATAGCGTTTCGTGTCACGGGTATATAAACCTTCTCTTCCACCGCATCTTTAGGACGCGCTACAGGTGCTGCTAGTTTTTATTGCACCTGTTTTTCGATGTTATATATTTCGTCCTGGGATATAAGGTGGTTGTTTGTGCTCCACTTAGACCCTTTATCTTTGTCCTCCGCCTGTCTGTCATAAAAAATCCTGTCAGTAGCAATGCTACAGCCAACATGGCCGTCAAATTCATGAGAGAAAGCTCAAGCTCTAACGCGACGCCAATGCTAGTACGCCTTTGGTAGTTATTATTATTCTTATGTTTTTAATATATTTTTTTATTACATAATAATTTAAATGCCTTTCGGGTTAAGTATTTAGAATAATTTTTAAAGTTAAAATTCTTCCATATGCTGTATTTATTAGGTTCAAGTAAGAGTATTATCGTCCTACATATTTCTCTAAATGTACATTTTATTATCTTATTTGAAGCGCTAGTCGAAATCTAAGAGTAAACATGGTTTTTGATGGTAATTTGTCGTAAAATATATGTTATATTTATACAAACATTAATGTATTGATTTTTACATGAAAAAAATTATCTCGAATTTTGTCATCTTACCTAATATTTATTCAGAACTAGTGTACAGCTTTCGAATGTCAGCAGAAATAAAAGCGCAAATGTTTTATGATTGTGTATGTGTAGATTACATCCTTCCCGCAGGTTTCCTCTTTGGGTATATAAACGATTTTGACAAAATATGGATTCATTTGTGAGAAAAGAAAATTCTTTTACTTTGTCTACTAAGTACTGATCAATTTTACGAACCAAGGAAGCAGTCAAAAATTAAGTTATTAATTCCTCTGTTCTCTTTAGTCGCTATTTGTAAGTATACATTATACTCGTTTTAAATTATTGTTTGAGAAATTTGCTCTAATAATCTTTTACAAACTCCGGAATTAAAGTTGGCTCAAGTTTTAGAAAATCTGCCCTTCAATTTCTGTTTTTTATAGGATGGGCAAGAAAGACGAAATTTTTAAAATTGAAAATGGCTTGTTTTGAAACTTTGGCCTACTTTATCACTTATGTCTAAATTTTTTTTATTAACAGGTTTTTCTCGCAACGTTTCGGGTCCTGAACAACTGTTACCTCTGTTACCAACACCTATTTACGATATTCTCGTAAAACAGTACAAATCAGAATGCCACGTACAAGGTCGTGATAATGAGATTATAAGCTTAATTAGAGCTTACTCCGACCTGTCCAACGTAATCGCTATTGACTATTATAAGCATAACTTGAAAAATGAAAATGATGTTGACAAGTTTGCGAATTCGATGTGCGTACCTGATAAAAAAGTGAATTCATTATCGAAAGTTTTAATAGAACAGAACTGTGATTCGAAAGCAGATCAATCCCAAATTGTGAAAGATTTTGTGAAACGAATTTGTAATTCACTTTACAAAGGTAAGTTTTCTGAAAATTGAATCTGTATCTACAAAACCAAAACTTTAGATATTTTAGTTTCTAAAGTTCATGATATATTTCTATAAGTTGTTTTGTTAAACAATTGTATTCCTTTCTAGACCTCATGAAAAAGGAATCGATCTAGGTACCAAATGAGGAAGAAACTTCCGGACAAAATTTCAAAAATCATATTGTTTAACAGTTTATCCTTAAAAAATTGAAATAAGGTGACCAAAAAACCATTTCTGCGTTTATTTAAACTATATTTTTACTAAATGAAAGCTCTTGGAAGTTTGAAATGAGAGATTTATAGTGTATACTTTTCGAGCTGATGTGTCTTGAGATTAAACTTACACAATGTAGCTAGAACAATTTTAATCTTGGACGTTTTTAGTTCTGAGAGTAAACATGTAAATAAATTGAGAATAATAAATGTTTTAAATTGTAGGTTTACGTTTTATTAAAAAATCCCCATTATGAGTGGTTGATTTTTATGGCTTTATTGTTTGTTTCGCTGAACCGTGACTTTAACTTTTCTTGTCACCTAGGAAATTTGGGGCAAAAACGGAAATGTACAAGACGCAATTTTGTTAATATTATCTGTGATTTATGCAAATAAAACTTGGAGAACAGAACAGTTCAATAAAATGACGCTATGGTGTAAAATTTTTTAATGTTCTGTACTATGAGAAGGCTATATTAAGAAGTTTTTACGGTGACCTAGTTTGTTTCAGTTTTAAAATATCGCTTTCTACTTTCTGTGCGGTTGTACATTTTTCTGCAGAAGATTGCAGTTATTTAAGGGAGCATGGACTTATAAAAAATATATTGCTTAAAAGGAGTCGATTGAAATATATTTTATTATATATATTATATAATATATTATCTTAATAGGTCTTCTTCTGTCATTCCCTTTTATTAACAATAATTAATTTTTAAGCATTTTGAAAGTACTTTATGAGTTTAAAAATTATAATTGATTTTATTTGCGTAATTTTTTTCAATTGCATTAAATTTTTTATCAATTAAGTTACATTCACAAGGTTAAGCAATATTGACTCGTTGAATGTTAGAATTCTTTCTTATGTGCACATATGTAAAAAGTACATATGTTTAGATAGATTCAATACAATTTAAAAACTAAAAAATGTATCTTTGTGCCAGTGAATTCCATTGAATTAAAAATCCATTACGCTATTTGTTTTTAATTCATTAATTTATAAACGAAATTTCATGAATTCTTGTTTTTTGATTTTTGAATTTCTACCCTAGAGCAATAATGCGCAACAAATGAATCAAGAATTGTATGGACACATTTTTAATTCACCGTTTTATTTATATCTACATTCTTTCTTTTTCTTACTAGAATTTTTGTCATTTTTTTCAAAATACATATCGTACATCCTAGATTGCTATGAAAGAAACACAGTAATGTTTGAGATAAGATCTTAGCTTAAATGTTCTGTCAACCTTGTCGCGCAAGGCTGTAGTGAGCTACTCTTTTCCCGTAAAAGTTATGTTATAACCTCCCCCCTTTCCCACAGGAGTTTGGGCCTATACCTGAAACATTTTGTTTGAATTGCGTTATTAATTATTGTCCAGCCCCCCTGTTATTAAGTTTTTTTGTCATGGTGTCGACTAGCGTAATTTTTCTTAAATCTGTCCGGTTTGCTGTTAAAAAAGACTCGTGAATTATATAAATGAGTTTAGGTGCCAGTTCCTTAAAAAAATTGGCAACGGAATCCCTCTATGTCTTTGTCAAATTAAAAAAAATTGTATTGTTTTATGCATTGGAAGGAGAAGAAAATTTATCAACAAGTTGTTTGCGTTATAAAAAAATTTTTATCGCTTAATTTTCAAATGAAATAAATAGTTTATTATACATGTATATCTGAGACGGAGTCTCGAATGGAGAAAGACCAAAATTAAGCATAAATCATTTGTCTTAATACCAATCGTGAGTTAAGAATTGGAGACTTTATTTCTATGTAATTTTCCTTGAAGATGGACGCGATGATAAGAAAAATTGTAAACAAGAAATAGAAAATCGAGAAAAAAACACTGTACATCTCGCATGGTTCGCTCGGCTCAGTTTTGTTTAGTTGTCCAATTACATAGTAGTCCTTAAGGTTCTTTTTCCTTTGATATTTCTTTCGCTAAACTTAGTAGTCCTTGTTTCGTTGTTAGCTATGTTTATCCTATGCAATTGATTGCCTCCCACAATCTCTTCTGCTCTCTTTTTTCGTATTCTTTCCTTTCCCGTTTCATTTGAAACATGTGGGAATGTAAATCCATCTTTGGATTGTCTTTTATTCTGATTATTTTGGTTTCCGTTTTGGTTATCATTTCGATCATCCTTATTTTCTCTAATATCTGCATTATTTTTTTAAATATTTTTATTGCCGTTATTATTGTTATGTTTTTTTTTCCTTTTGAAACTAAATTTTAGGTTCAGCGATTTGTAATGCTTTTCCTTTAATTTTCGACTTGGTTAGCTCAGTTTACGATTCTTCGCCTAAATCGTCTAATTTTTCAAAAGTTTCAAAATAATATTTTTGAATACACAGTTTGTATTCGATGCAAAGACTTTCATCAGCTCTGCGTAATTCCCATTCGCGACTTTTTCTAGGATACAACTTTGTCAATAATTTCCTAATTTCGTCTAGGTATGAGTGAATGTCTTGGGTTCGTTTTTGGTTGAAAAATTTAATTTTCTGTCTTATTTCATCTGAAAAACTATCATCAATATAGGTTTTCTTGAAATCTTCGTAAAAATCGGATGGTGTTCTCCAAGAATTTGTATTCATTGAATACCAGTCTTTATCATCTTCTATCAATAACGCTTCTAAATTTTCTAAAATATTGCCATCGTTGATTTTATAACTCCCTTTAAACCTTTTCAGTTCTTCGAAGAAATGTGCCAGGTGCTCATAATTTGAAACGGCGTTTGGATCCTGCCACATAAAAAGCAAGTGGCTTGAATTATTTGATTATTTATTTGATTATCGATTTCATACATGTTATCTGTATTATTATTGTGAATTCGTGTACGCCTGTTTGGCCTGTTATTTGTTGTCGAAAGTCTACTTGTTCTGTTTTGGTTTTATGTCTTTTAATGAATCACAGTCATCAGAATTTTGTAGTTTTAAATTTTTAGCTCTTGAAATGCTACGGTCCTGAATATTATTGTGAGAACATTTATTAGCTTCTCTTGATTGTTCCTTTAAATCTAATTAAACCGACTGCCTATTACGATGTTCTCTTTTATTTGTCCTATAATTTGGTTCTAATATTTCTCTTGCGTCTTCGGAAGAGCTATGAGCTGTCGGTTTTAATCTAAGCTTTAACTGGTTTGCCCTTTTTCGCTTTTTTTAAATAATCTTTCCTTTTGTCGATCATAAATTCTTCGAATTTTGCACTTTCTAAGCGTTCGTTAGTTACTAGAACGAACTGTGTGTTATTTTCCAAAAAAGAATAACGTTCACAAGTTTAATTATTTATTTGTCAGCAATTATTTCTTGGAACTGACGCGCCTAATGAGTATAAATCTTTTTATCCGAGAAGGATGTATTATTTACTGGGCCAAAGGTTCTGTCTGGGATTTGAGTAGTGTTGTGATTTGATCCATGTTTGATTCAACCTGTCTTGGTTCGCCATATTATTATTGATTGGGGTTTTAACATATTTTATCGTGATACCTATTGCAGCCTATCGACCTATTTATTATTTTAGGGATTGTACACATTATTTTTTTATGTGATTAGAATAATTTTTCTAATTACTGGTCACGCTGTGACTTTATTCTGGTTAGTAGCTTGGATTGCAAGTAAAGCGGCACCCTGCAAGTCCACGCTGTAATGATCGCTTTTTGTCTTGGTAAGGTTAGTCATCATTGACTTTACACCTTGAATTAACCCAAACTTTGTTTCATTTATTTTGGATCGTGTTACAAAACAATAACAAAATATGATTAAGATTCATAGGAAAATTTCAAATGATTTTTTATTTTGAAGAATTAATTTATTAATGGAAATTTACAAGAATAAGGATTTCAAAGTATTTCTAAAATTGTCAAAAAAAGTATCTTCAAGATTTCAAGGCAATTGCTTTTAATTTTGCACGGTTTTAAACAATTTTTAGAAATCTTTGAACTTCATCAAAATAAATTTCAAAGTCTTAGAATTTTTTTAAAGATTCGCAAATAATTTTAATATTGAGAGGGTTGCAAAAAAATTCAAACAAATTGTAAATTTTTAAGGATTTTGAAAAAGACGCTTTCTATAAATTTTGAAATGTTTCAAGATAAGAGAAAAAATTCTGAAGATTCTTGGGAAAATTGCACACGATTTTTTATTTAAAAAAATAAATTTTAAAGAAAATTTAAAAAGATTACAAAGCATTTACAAAATAAAAAACCTGAACTCTCTAAATATGAATCAGTGAGAAATTCACTGATTGAAATAGAAGTTAGATATTTCACTGATTATTCAGTGATTTCAGACTTATTCGCCATTTGGTTCAGTAACACCAAAGTAAATCATGTGAAACATAACCTCTAAGTTTGAAACTTAGGCGTTGTTACTCTTTTACTTGAGTAATAAAAAAATTCCTCGATGAAATATTTTATTTTTATTTTCGGGTTGTTGGTCTGTTGATTTAACTGGGGGAAAAACTCTTAACTAGTATAAAAAGCACTTATTTAACGGGTCTGTACATGGCAGTAAAACCTTGAAAGTAAAGTAATATGTGAGTTTATTTGTAATTAAAAAGCATCGAGACTTTTCATATTTCTTAATATTTGATAATATATATGGGTTTAAATTTTTTATTGTGATTATTTGATTAAATATACAATGATATTCTTTTATTTTGACTGCTAAATTGACATTGTACAGTGGTGGTAACTCGAAAAAGTTTTTATTTCACAGAATGAACAAGTAGCTTTTTTGGAGCAAAAGATTTTAAGATAACTCAAAATTTAAAATCAAATGAACATTTTAAAAGATTTCCAAAATTGTCAAAAAAGGATCTGAAAGATTTGAACACAATTCTTTTTAATTTGCAAAATTTTAAACAAAATGTGAGGAAACATTGAATTATATCATCAAAAGACATTTCAATGTGTTAGAGATTTTGAAAAAATTTAAAAATAACTTTAATCTTGAGAAAGTTTTAAAAATGAAAAAATGTAACTTTTTAGAGATGTTGAAAAATACGCTTCTTAAAATGTTTGAAAGGTCATAAGATAAGAAAAAAGAATTCCTAAGATTTCTGGGAATACTGAAAATGATTTTTTAATAAAAAAATATTAATTTTTAAAGAAAATTAAAAAATATTATAAAACAATTTTAAAATAAAACCTGAAAAATTTTTAAGTAACTCACAATCTGAAAAAATTGAACATTTCAAAACATTTCGAAAATTGTCAAAAGAGAATCTGAAAGATTTGTAGACAATTTTTTTTAATTTTGAAAGATATTTAACAAATTTTAAGAAAACTTTCAATTATATTTAAAGATATTTTAGTGTTAAAAATTTTAAAAGGTTCGAAAATAATATAGTGAAATCTTAAGATTTTTGGGGAAATTAACATATTTTAAAAAATTTTAGGAAATTATTTTATAAGTTTTAAGGATATTAAAATTATTTTAAAGTTAAAAAATTTATCAAGTATTTAAACATTTTATCTAAACTTCTGCAAGTCCTATATATCTTTTAAATTTACTCGATTGTTTTTAGAAATTCGGTAAAATACAGTAAAATAAAAAACTTCCTTACAAATTTTTTAGATCATTCTTCGATAAACCTGAAATTAAAAATTTTTTTTTTAAAAACCTAAGAAAATTATATTTGTATAATCTTAAAGAAATAAAAAAATAAACCCATAAATTCGTTATTGGAAATTTTTTTTGCATTGAAAATTATTTTTGCCTCAAATATTAATTTGGTTAAAATTTTTATTTATTGTATTGTAATTTTGTATTAAAATACTGGAATTAATGAAATATTTTAAAGAATCAGGTTCAGTACTGAGGTTCCTCTAGCTTCTATTGCCATTCCGTTCCTTTGCGTTACTGAATACTGTTTCCAGATGAGGAAGAACTCAAACTTCCGTGAAACTGAAATTAGAGAACGCGATATGAATCATACAGAACGCGATATAAAAATATTACAGTATGTAAAATTTCGAAACAAAATATTTTTTAAACAACTTTTTTTGGAGCTAACGTGCAAAATGGAAAGACGCAATATAACAACCAGCATTTATAAATTACGAACAATTAAATTATTTCGTAATCTATATTTGCTATTAATGACTAAATTAAAATTATATGTAAAAAGTTATTTTGAAATAAGCTAATTATATTATTGCACTAGCCCTTAAAGTTATTTTTAAAAAAGTAACTATTTTGTCAGATACTATACAAGAAGGTTGTATTCGCATACCGTCCGTAGCGGACCGAGTGAACGGAAAGAATATTCGGATTCTACGTTAAAATGCTCATTAGAAGGTCAGAGAGTATTCGCAATAGTTTTTTTTGCAACGGTAAAAATTAAAAAAAATATAAGACCTGCAACGCCTGTCTTTTGCGTTTTTGTTGAATGATACGAAAGAGATACTTTGAGGATACTATGAGGATGCTCTGTAGAGTTATTCCAGATGTAGATTATTTTAAAAAAGGATTTCGGAAGTCCGTGTTAGAGCTTTTTCTGTCGTGTATGCTTCATCCTTTGCTCCAATTTGAATGTTGAAATGTTCCATTTTTTTATTCTTATAGATGGATGAACACAATTCTTAGTGCATGTATAAAATCAGTATAAGGAAGATGTTACCCTATTTTTTTAATGTCCGAGAAGTATTTAATTAAAATTTTGAAAACGAAATATAAAATCCATAAAATGTTATTCCAGGTGTAGATTATTTTAAAAAAGGATTTTGAAAATCAGTGTTGGGGCTTTTGTGGTCGGGTATGCTTCATCTTTTGCCCCAAGTAAAATGTTTAAACTAAGTATTGTTTCTCATGGATCATTTTTTTTATGGATCAGATTCGTTATACTACTGTGATCAAATTGAAAGGTGAATTTTAAATTTAAACTTCCCGAGATTTTCGAAACTGAATTTTTTCCCCCCATAAGTTGGTAGTACTGTTAGCGACATCTGTGCCAAATTTCACATCAAAATATTCATTAGTGTTTAAGTTAGGCTTTTTTTGTGAGGTATTAAAAATTAATTCTGCGATTTTTACAATATCTTTATTTATTGAACAAAGAGACCTGACTTGAACTCATTGTACCACTTGTAAACATTCTTTGAAAACAGACTGATCCCCAAATGCTTTCTGCAGCATCCTCAACGTTTCGGCAGCCGAAAATTGATTCCACGAACAGAATTTAATGCAACTTCTTTGTTCAATAAATAAAGACATTGTAAAAATCGTGGAATTAAATTTTAATACCTCACAAAAAAAGTGTAACTCAAACACTAATGAATATTTTGATGTGAAATTTGGCACAGATGTCGCTAACAGTACTACCAACTTATGGGAAAAAAATTTCCGTTTCGAAAATCCCGGGAAGTGTAAATTTAAAATTCACCTTTCAATTTGATCACAGAAGTAGGTGCTCAGGGTGTTCGTGATACGCTCTGTAGCAATCATCGGCAATGGCTTGGCTAAGAAGGTGGCGGCGGCATGCTAAAATGAAATCACCAGATGAAGATGATATGTCTTGATGAATCAGAAGTCACGTCCACCTTCGTGACGCGTAATGAACACCTTAATTAGTTCATATTGCAATTTGGAGGTGGCGAATCACAGATGTATCGCCCACCTCAAGTCGAGAACGAAATACGCCTACCTTGGGCCGTAGAAAATGCGCCCACCCTGATAGTTATTAGAGTGAGATAGCTGTTTAAGTACTGGAACTTGAAACATTAATATGCAGTTTTATAACATTTACAAAAGGTAAATCTGACAGGCGTATCTGACCATCCGACCCCGGATGAATCTGAGTTACTCTGGCCCAAGGCCACTCCGTAGAGGACAAGTGCTCCCTTAATACAAGCACAAAATCGCGAACCTTGACAGGAGGCATCTGACTGGTACATCTGGGTCAGCAACTGCGATCGTTCTGACAGTGTAAGTTTAGCCTCTTCAAGTGAAGGCTCAAGATCATGTATATCGAAGACCCGATAAGGAAATGCGCTGGAGTAAAAGCCACTAAAGCATTTGCGTCGTCCGACATAGTTACCACAGTCAGCTCTGCTAGTGTTTGAATATAAAAACGAAAACAATCAGAAGTTGTTTGCCACAAAATTCCGAATCCTCTGAAAGTGAGATCATTATTAAAGGAAAAAGAAGTATATGTTTCTCTTAATTTCGGTGTAATTCCTTCCATAGCATCCTCTTGGTTGGACAGCCAGTTTTTAAAAGTTAGACCTCCTGCTATTAGGGACCGCATTTAAATTACGTAACAGCTCTAAGGAAGAAGGAGAGGGTGTTAGACATTTCATGTTAATTTGTTACAGCTCCTTAGCAAGGAGTCGACCTGTCGACTCTTTTCTCGAGTTTCCACTGATGAATCAGCACTTGAGTGAGCGTCATCGACGTAAACCAGTTTCCTTAAAATATCAGTAGCAAGACGATATGCGTCACCCTCAGCAAGTTGATGGGGAGTTCGTATCGCCAGATAGGGCGATTAAGTGAAACCGAAAATGACGGTCTTTAGGCAGTATATACGAATCTCCTCGTCAGAGGACCATGTTCAGAGCACTTTGTGGAAGGTGTGATCCTCCGAATGGATCTGGATACGACGGAACATCTTTTCGATGTCCGCCATGAGAACGACTGCGTATCTCCGCCATCGGAGAATTACCTTATACAATTTCGTTTGAAGTTCCGGGCCCGGATAGAGTAGATCAATTAGAGACTGTCCTGTCTGTAGTCTCCTTCAGTAAACAATAATGTGGGAGTAGTTGTTAGAAGGTCCTCGACCTTCTTAAACCAACTCCATCTCTCCCAGTTGCGCATATTCCTCGATGACATGCGTGTAGGCCTGATGAAGTTTCGCTTCTCTTAGAAAATGCCTCTCCATCTTAAAAAGAGCGCGTTGAGCGGCCGCTTAAGAATTGCCCAATTCCATTGAGCCATCTTTGAGTGGAAGGCGCTCGACATAGCGATCTTGACACGTCCGTTCATGAGTGGAAAAAAACAGCTTCTCACACTCATCCTAGGCCATACTAGATCGAGAAAAAATTGGCAGGCATGTTCTACTTTGTAAACCCACTATTAAAAATTGACCTGCAATTGACTCGTCGGACATGAGTCCCGATAATATCAAACGCAACAATGTCTGTTGAGCGGTCGGAGTACCCAGCTACTCGATCCACCAGGCGGGTTATGAGGAACCCAGGGCAGCATACGAAACCAAATCACCTGCCACCGCGGAAGATAAAATATCCTGATGAATCCAAACATTTTGCAATTTTGCCATATTAAATATTTTTTTAAAAATTGAGTAACTTTGAGAGATATTCAGAGAAGACTTTTAAGTTTCCGAAAGAGATATTAAGAAAATTACTGAAACATGAATTTCTTTAAAAATGTAGTTAATTATAATAATTGGCAATTCATAATAATTGGCCAGATTTTAAATAAAACAAATATTTTTAAATTTAAATTGCGAAACGAAATTGAAAATTAAACTAAAGGTTTTCAAGTGATACTTTTTAGCGAAAAGCTGCATAATTTTTCATGTTTTGCTTAATAATAGATATAAAACTTAGAGCTGTAATTAAAAAAAATTAAAAGTTTGATAATTTTTTCCTACTAATAGAGGAGAAACCTACCTTGAAAATTCCGAAAATTGACATGTTTTTTTCTACTCCGGATATTAATTTTAATATACATCCCTAATGTGAAGAAAGGGAGAGTTGTGAAACTCTTAATTTAAGAACCACGGTTTAAAATTTCCCTTTAAGAAATTCAAGTTTCTCATCTCTCGCCTCAACGAGCTTGCTTTGGCCTCTCCTATTCTCCTTAATTACCTAAGAACCGTTCCGACCCTAAGTACGTGACTAGCGACAATGGAAGGAAAAATACCACGATGCAAGCGTCGTTTTCACGTACAGAGATTCTCCATCTCAACCTCACGTTTCTCGCGGTATTAGGTCACTATCTCATAACGGGCTGTTATTCCAGGAAAATTAGATTTATATATATATATATATATATATATATATATAGATATATGTTTAAGGGTGACGAATTAATATACTTATAATGTATATTTCCTTTTTTATAACCATATTATTATTAGTATATACGTCGTTACTCACGCAGCTCTATTGTTATATATATATATATATATTTATATATAGATAATAAAAACTATTAGCTCAGATTGATAAAGGTTATTGATATTTTTTATTACAGTAGAGATGCTATTACTTATTATTATTAAGATAGTTAAGATTTTGTAACGCAAAGAGAAGAAGAGAAGAGCGAATGCACGTCAGACACGAGGTAATCGCGTGCAATGGCACCATTGGCGCGCGGGCCCCCAAAAACAGCAGGGTGGGATAGACGCACGAAACGACATCCCCTCTAGGCTCCAACCGCACGGAGAGGGGACATTCCGGTGAGCACTAATAATGATACGTTCATCAAGTACAACGAGCTTTTAACATCAGCCTCCATCATTCTCATATGCTCTTTTAAGAGCACCTTTAACGTAAAGATATTTAATTTTCTATCTAAACCAGTCCTTGTTTCCCAAGCACTCAAATATCTCCAGTAAATACGACCCTCAGCGCCCTCACGGGAAGTCCTTAAGTAATATCTGCTGGATAGGATTGTGTGCAGTAACTAGGAGGTTGTAAGTTAGGCATCGAAGTGGATAGGTCTCAATAAGAGACACAGGGGGGCGCATCAGAAGTACCGGGCCATCGCCGACGAAAGGCCAGTAATACCGACAGAAGATAACCGCACAGAGGAATCATACCTAGCGGAGTGTGAGACATCTCCTCCCGGGCGACTATCAACAGCACCCGTCGGAACGGTATCCCCACAAAAGGCTCGTGGGATTCTATAAAGCGTTCGAGCCTAATTTTCCAGAGCCCGGAGGACGCTAATACTTGTTGACCTAAAGCAGGATCGGGCTTTAGCAATTACTCGACATATCGAACAGAGGGTGTTCTTTTAACCGGCCGAACGAATCCCGGACGGACACAACCCGACAGCCGCTAGCGGACATTTGCATTCCTGGAAAGAAGAAGAGGACCATAGCCTACCCGGGCCGTCTTGAAGAACGGGACGACTTTCATCGTGACCCAGAGGAGAGGGGGTTCATAATTGATAAGTATTTCGCGAACATAGCGAAGTACCAACAGACGCAGATGTGGGAATACTTCCATTGGTTCATCATTGTGGAAAGTATCAATTTCGTACGAAAAAATTCTAAAACCTTATTTTTTGACTTTTTAATACGCTTATACTTTCCCACAGCGGGGAGGGGGCGTCAAAATATTACTGAAGGTTGATAATGTCGAGAATTTTAAGTATACTGGCATGAATAACAAAAATTTTAATTAAAATACTTTTGGTATTTCCTGGCGATAATTAAAATAACTACTTTTTGCAATATTTAGTGTTATGAAAAGCAGTTTGATAGCCACTTTCGTAACCTTTTCTGATACGTTCAATAAATTCTGATGCATAAAACAAATATTTAGCGCATGTTATTTAGTTTTTGGAAAGGTATATAAACATTACATTCCAGTATCACAGTTTTTAAAAATACGTAGAAACAAGGTCCACTGTAGATTTACCAAACTTCAAATTGCTTATTTTCTCAGCATTTTTACGGAAACTTTGATTGACATTGCTGTTTTTGGAACTCTACTGCAAATTAAAGAGGCGTACGTTGTTATTGACGATCAAACATATATGGCCTTTTCATATGCTCAAGCTCCTTATTTAATGTTTTTCAACTTTATTCAACTTGTCGGTCAGTGTACAGTAACATTACCTAATAATGCGATACAAGCAGTTAAAGAACTGCAACGACTGACGGAAGAGATATATCAAAAGTTTGAACTTCATTCAGTTCTGTTTTCTTGTCAGAGTTTATTGATATTAAATTTTGTTATTGTTGAAAAAAATTCTTTGGCGGACACAATAATTCTTTGGTATGCGTGTAAAGTTTAATTTGAAATTAATATTGATGTCATTGATCGTCATGTAAATGTAACGCACTCAGATTTATGAGCATTCCATTTCGTTGCGGTATAATTTCGTTAAGTATCTGTATTATTAAATAGTGTTTTAGGCCTATCTTATAAGTAATAAGTGGAAGATAGTAATTAAGATGAATAATGGAGAGGCTTTACCTTTATTCAGCGAACCTTTTGCGAACTGGCATGGAAGGATTACCATCCGTTCTATAAAGGCTACAAAGCGCATAACTATAAGCGAGCTCTATTCAACACCCCGCTCATGCGCAATAGATATTTTTTTTTAATTAACGCAAAGAGCTTGAGACCATGCTTGCCAGTTTCAGCCGCTCCGGCTTACAGTTTATCCTTTGTAGAAATTGAGCGTGTGATAAACAGTGAACATTTTTTTTGAACTTTCTTCATAATGGGAAAAATTGCAACAGTGAATGTTGGGCAAGTATAAATTCTGCATATGCACATAATGAATACAGAAAATTTATAGTGGTGATTTTCATGTTCTGTTATTTTTCTTTATTAACGGATAAAATAAAAGAGACTTTTAGTTTTAATTAAATTTTTTACAATTGCATGAAAAAAATCCACCTTAGTTTCTTGTAGCAGATGTTTCTCTACCCACTTAAAAAAATATATTGTGAATGTTACAATTGCTTTTTCAGTTTTTTCTGAAATGGAAAGAAATCATTTTTCTGAGGTAAGGGGTAAAATATTAGCGCCAATGCTTTATGACTAGTTTTATAGTATTAAATATATTTTTATATTGACCTCTTCCTGTAATTATTTATTACTGTTCCCGATGAAATAAAAAATCCGAAATTCATACTAAATATTTTTGTAATATGAAATCTAATTTTAACTTGGTTAATTTACAATTTAAGAAAGTGTTTTACGAATTTAATTTATAAAATTTATTTCTATTTTATCCCTAGAGATTCACTTATTATATTGTAAAATATGTTTGGTAAGAAAAATTGCTTAAGTCTCAGACACGAAGATATTTTCATGCGACCCTGTTAGTTATTTCTTACAAGCGATAATACATTATACTGGTTAGCATGTAAGGGCGATTCAGATTGATACTCTTAGCGTCATGCGTGCGTATTATAGTTTTGCTTTGTAAGTTACTTAGATTACATTTGTATATATATGAAGCATATTAGTTCGCGGGTTTGATGTATATATTTGTAGAACTTATACATACATTATCAACGCATTATCAAGCATTCTCTTGAGCGGCCAAAATGCCACTATATCCAAATTTCACCACAACTTTCGGCAGCGATTACCGAACTGTAAACAATTTTCAAGAGGATTTTCTCCATAATCGTGTGGAAGTAATATAAACCAAAATCCCTAAGGCGAAGTAGAGAAAATTCACTACATTTTTTTGAATTTTTCCTAAGATCGCTCGTCCGTTTTAGTGGAACTCGGGGACGGAGAGAGCTATCGATACGAGCCTGGCGGCATATTTTATTGCTATTTTGTTGCTGAAAGATAGCACCACCCCCAGATCCCGAAACCAAGCCCTAAGTGTCAAACTCGCACACCCCTTGGCGGTAATAAGCTACGGCAGCATGGGAGCGCTATTTCGGGAACGGAGAGAGCTATCGATAGGCGGTTGGCGGCTTATTTTGTTGCTATTTTGTTGCTGAAAGATAGAACCACCCTCTGAACCCGAAACCCACCCCTAAGTGTCGAACTCGCCCATCTCTTGGCGGTATTAAGCTATGGCAGCATGGTAGCGCTCTTTCGGGAACAGAGAGTGCTATCGGTAGGCGGTTGGCGGCGTATTTTGTTGCTGAGAGATAAAACCTCTCACCGATTCCGCAACCCACCCCTAAGTGTCGAACTATCCCACCCCTTGGCAGTATTAAACTACGGCAGCATGGGTGCGCAATTTCGGGAACAGAAAGAGCTGCTGATAGGCGGTAGGCGGCGTAATTTGTTTTATATTTTTTGCTTCAAGATGCCTCAATGCCGTGATTCCGCAAGCCACCCTAATCGCCAAAATCTCTTCTATAGAGTCTATCAAAGCAGGTATGGTGGCGTATTTTGTTGATTGATTTTGGCCAAGAAAATAGTCCCTAGATGCCAAATTAACAAATTTTAAAACCCAGATTGTCAGATAACAATTGAACAACATGAATTGAGTAAAATAATTTTTTGCTAATTAATTATATTGCCATATGAAACTTCGATAATCAGCAGAGCTACCTCGGGAATGTAAACTCATTAACTAAAAGTAGATAAAGTACAAATTTTATTTACTGTATTGTTTTCTTCACGTACATGATCAGTCTGGGTACTACTTTATGTGTACCGGCACTATGTTCAGTTTTATGGTTTTTGTCGTTATCGTCTGCAGCCATCCAGCACGTATTTCCCCGGCGATATGGATAAGAAATATAATGTCCAAGCGGCTCGGTATCATCTGCAGTCTGCCCATCGCTTGATTTTCTTAATTCTCGCAGAGGACCCGATGGAGCAATGTATTCGACGACACCAGCGAGATGCAGAGGTTCTGCCTCATTCAATGGATTCTCAATTTCCTTATGAAAATCATTCAATCGGAATGTTCTGTCGTTTTGTTCTTGCTCATTGTATATGGAGAAAATCACTACTTTACCTGCAAAAAATGCATTACAATCGTTACATTAGTAAAATAAAATTAAAATTTTGTTTTGACAAAACTATCAATTTATTACTCATCAAGTAAAATTAATTTTTGTGATTTTGTGTATTTCATGAAAAAAAAATTTCATCGTAATTATTTTAGTTTTTATAAATTTATTCGTTGCTCTTTTTTTTGTATTAATATTTAGTGTTTTATTCAAGTATAATACAAAAGAATACTCGAGTACGAAAAAAAAATTGATTCGAGTTTCATTTACAAAATTCATTATATTCTTATAATCTAACGGTCTATGTTTGTTATTATATTATTATATATTCTGCTTTTAACCAATAGGTATTTATCATTTGGTATCTTTTTTTATTAATCAAATTCAAACCTCCTTCTTTTGACCTTCGAGACCCCTACAGTAACCGACTTTGTCATCCGCCAGTTACTGGACCTACAATTTTAGGTGGAATCCGAAGCACCCGACAACAGCACGCGGGGTTCCCAGATGGTCACCCATCCAAGTCCTAATCGCGCCCAACGCTGCTTAATTTCTGTGATCGAACGGTAATCGGTGTTCCAGCGTGGCTAGGCCGTTGTATATATTTGTTATTATATATAATATAAAAAGTTTCAAATTTTTAACTTTTATGAGATGTGCAAATCATAAAGTAGCTTTTTTTATTCCTAAGTAATACTGTTTCAATCAAATGCAAAAATCGATTATTCTAAAGGTTTTTAATTAAAATTGAGTAATAAATTTGATACATTTGATACAAATAAATATGTCCAAATAAATTACCTATTTTATCAATCCAACATTTCGTTGCACCACCACACTCAGTACATATACCTGACGGCATTTTGCAAAATTCCTCAATAAATGTTTCTTTTTTTGCAGCTTTCAAATCATCATCTGCGATGTTATATTTAACCAAGCAATTAGCTTTCTCATGTTTACAAGCGGATTTCAAGCATTGGATTTTTTCTTCGATACTTCCCAAAAGTTTCTTTTCTTGCTCGGGTTTTGGTTCTTTTTTTCGTTCGCTTGGTTTAGTTTTGGTCAACTTTCCTTTGGGATTGTTTCCATTAGCTTTGTCTTTCACTTGTTTTGCTTGGTTTTTGGTTTTGTCTTCAGTCTGAACTGTCTTGAATAAGGTTCTTGCCATCCAACCAACTTCTCGTTCGCATTGTATGATCTTAAAATCAGTGCTATTTTCAGACCGGTTTGAGGGCAAGATTCCATTCAGTATTTGGGCACGTAATTTGTACGAATTAACATGTAAGCCATTACTCAATAGGTCCAAAACGAATTCCAAAAACGGGTGATATTCTATACTCGCAAACTGTAAAGCAAAATAACTATTGATATAATGAGTCACGCAAATAAAATTAAAATAACTATTAGCAAAATAACTATTGATATAATGAGTAACACAAATCAAATTCTCGATGAACAGATTAATTATCCGTTTCTGAAATAGCGCTCCCATGCTGCCGTAGCTTAATACCGCCAAGGGGTGGGTGGGTTCGATACTTAGGGGTTGGTTTCGAGATTCGGGGTCGTGCTATCTTTCAGCAACAAAATATGCCGCCAGGCTCGTATCGATAGCCCTCTCCGTTCCCGAGTTAGTGCATGTTGCAGCAGTAGCTTAATATTGCGGTACGGGGCAACGCGTTTCTCGGAAACGGCATGAGCGACAAAATTAATTTTTGCGCAAGAAATTAGCAACAAAATAGAAACAAATTACGGTACTATTCCGGATCCTGCCCTTTGAAAATGCTGCCGCAACTTAATATACGTGAAAGAAACCGCCTTGTAGAATAAGGTGGCCTCTGCATCTGCGTCAGGTTACTATACTTAGCTTCGCGTCCACTTCTCTTTTAAACACTCGACGCGTCATTTCTCTTGCGCGAGTGAAGGCATGTTGGGGCCCAGCGGCTTTTCTCCCAAACTACCTGCTCAGAGCAGCAAGAGTGAAATATAAACACTTATTTAAAGCAAAGAACTGCAACGAATTTTTGATTAAAAGCGATAAATACATTTGTTTCATGTAATATGCAAATCACTTATTACATTCCGAACTGAAACACAAAAATTTATAAGAATAAATCTTTGAGATGAAAACATTAATAAATCTTTTCTACACAAAATGTAAAATATTTTTCAAAATATTGTTCAATTTTATCAAATATTTTAAGGCAAACTATCTTCCTAAACATACGATAATACTTCAAGAATCTTTTGAAAATGTACCTTATCTGCGTGGAAAATTAAACATTATTTTTGAAACGATACCCTAAATTCGGTATGAATCATTCAATTGTCCAAATTATAGGGTATATTTACAATCTTTTATACACGGAAAAAAATATGGGACCAAATAGTTGTCTAGTTTCAGAACTTATTATTACCAAAAATTGTAGTAGCTTTT
>JAAAKG020164627.1:0-28585 GCA_010014905.2 Druon quercuslanigerum
AGACAAAGATACATACATATATATATATATATATATATATATATACAAAATTTTTAAATATATTCAAACATAGATATATGCATATACAAGCTGCCATGAAAAATAACTTTATTTTTTACGCTAAATTTCAAGCTTTTCAACCCAATATTTTATAAGTATTAATAATGAACTTTAATGTGTATTTCATGTGTTATTGCTTTTTCTATGTACTATAAAAGTTAATATTTTTCGCCGGATTCACAGTATTTTGCTCTTTCTCGTGTTGTATTAATATGCGAACTAGATTGCTAGAATCCAATCAGAAAATCCAACTATTTTTTGTTAAAAATTCATCTTTTTAATCAAGAATTCATCCGGTTTGAATTAAAATTTAATTATTTTGTTTAAAAATCAACAATAAGTCCTTCTTCTTAGTTAAACATGGAACTTTATTGTTAAAAATTAATTTTTGTTTGCTCAAAAATTTATCAATTTTATTTTAAAAAATGTTTTATTTCTAGAGTAACAATTTACTAGTATTATTTTTTAAGTAAGTATTTACAAATTTTATAATATGTCAAAAATATTGTGTGATACCATGTTTCCTCTATTTTTTATTAAGTTTGAAGTCTAAAAGTAAACTCTATGTTTTAATAATTTAAAATTGTTTAAAGAATCTAAAATCAGTCAAAAATGAGTGGGCATTCTTCAATCACCAAATAATTATTATTAACGGCGAAAAAAACTTTCAAGCAGCCTTAATAATACGCAATATTACATATAATTCACATTTGTCCGTAATGGGTTTTTCTTTTGGGATTCATAAGAATTGGCTTAGAGCCATTCAATCTAAAAATTTATGATTGATTGTTATTTTCTCATGCATTCCCTTATTTTAGAGGCTTGATATTGAAAATTATGTTAGATTATCTGGATGAAGAGCAAAAAATTCTTTGTTTTGAATATACATTTTTTATTTTGTATGCTTTTAAACCCCCTGACTATTTTTGGAAGTACACCAAAAAATATTTAAATAAAACAATTAGGATTTTTGTATCCTGGCGATCAAAGTAGCATTTTTATAGGGTCATGGCGGGCTAACCAGCACCTGATTAGAGTCCGCAAATACTGTGAAGATTACACGGTCTATAAAATGCCCTAACCAGACGCAAGTCTGCCCCACTAATTTTCTATACGGTTGTTCTGAATGCTGTATATTTAAAATGATTCTAATGGCAGGCACAAAGTGTTCGGGGCATGTGGGAAGGTCATTGTGCAAGCCGCCAAACTCTTGAAGATACTCTGAGGAATCATTAGGAATACTATAAAAGTTTGCTTTACTATTGACATTTTTGAAGCATTCGAAATTTTGGGTTTGCAAATATTCCCTCATAGCTTCAGCATATTGATTATTTATGTCAATATAAAAACTTCATGACTCAGGTTCGAATGGATTAAAGTGAGATCCCATAAATTGGCTTAACATTTCTGTTAGAGCAGTGGCAAACAACACCCTTTTTCTAACATCAAAAATATACACCGAACAGAATTTACAAATCGTCTAGGTTCTTGAGTGTTCTTTTAAAAACAAGTTTATTTTATTTTTTAACTCGATATGTTCTTCTTTAGCTACATACATTCAACAGAAGACAGTCGATTGACTAAATAAATCATTTTTATATAACCATCAACCTTCCAATACTGAATATAAAGAAGATAACGTATCTTAAATTGTTAAAATTCTAGAAACACGTTTTGCAATTTTGTTTTGCAATTTTGCTGATTTATAATTTTTGTAAACTTCTACTTATTTGGTAAAATACGTATACTTATCAAAACATCCGTTTAGGAATCCAATCAGGGATCCGGCCGGGTCTCGTCAGAATAGCCCCGGTTTAAACCGGGCGCTATTCGGGGAACATGTACAGGATCCGGCTAAAAACTTAACGCTAAACTGGTCGGATCCCGGCTTGAATACCGGACGGGATCCAGTCGGGTAATCCGGCCACAAAGCGGTTAAAAAATGTTACTTCAGGCGAGAAATTGGTAACTTGTTTTGTCCTTTAAGACTCATCCTAAAGAGTACGTTGAATTTTAAAAGTCAAATGAGATTAACCAATTCTGGCCAGAAAATTGGAATAGAACATCAATCCCTGATGATTGAATCTCGTAAGAATTTGTAAGCAACGTGATAGTTTAAGGTTAGGTAGGGAGAAAGGAAAAAATTTATACACAATAGTATATTTTAATTTAAAATAATAATTATTCGGGTCTCGATTTTATTTGCGAACTTCGAAGGGACGGCGCGACGTGAGTGCAAGAAGCATCCTCGTTCACGCACGATAATGCAAATTACTGAGTGCTGATGCAGACGCCAGACACAGTAGGCGCTTTATATGGCGGTAAATTTGGAAGTTTACAGACTAAACATGGTCTGATAATAGAGAAGTTGATAGAAATTGTAACTTTTTTTTTTAAGAATTTAAAAATGCTCATTTCTATTTCACTGATCTAATAAATCTTTAAATTATACTTTTCAATTAATAATGTACCTAGCATCCATAATTACGTTTTTGATAATGTCGCGGCTTTAAAAAAATGTGTAATTTCTACAAAAACATTAACCTGACCAATACCCTGCCGACTTCCGACCATAGGATTATAACCAGAGTTGGCTCCGCTAGTAACCGATCGGCTCCGGACTACGTAATTCCAGCAAAATGTAACCCGGCCGAATCCCGCCCGGTTCTTGCCCATGAAACCCAGCCAGAGGTAGCCCGGCCGGGATCCCACCAGACACCTTATTATAGTAGAGCCAACCGAGGAAATTTCTACACGGGAAGTAGTAACTGTTAATAATTAAATTATAAATAAGAAATTCTTATTTATGTTGCAAAAAATAACTTTAAACAAATTTTTAAAAAATTATTTCCGAAATTTCAAAAAAATTCTAGAAAAAGTACTGAAAAGAAAAATGAATTAGGATCAAGATGTTGATAAGGAGATGAATTAGGAGATTTCATTTATTAAACCCCAGTAAATTCCTATACATTTTATACACATCTTTTATGTCTATTTTCCTTACGCATTTCGCACCTATATTTTCCACGTTATTCGTGATACTCGGTTTATGAGCAATATACTTTCTGTATATAATAGACAGGGTGCACGTAAACTTACAGGAATTGTCAATCACTTTTTAGCTTTACATCTGAGAACATCAAATTTATTGCAAGAATTAATGAGCAGTCTACAATTAAGATTTATTAGTAGAAAATGTTTATAATTTTACAAATACTCAATTGCGAAGCTTATTTCCTGAAAACAACTATACACAATCTTTTGCTTTATTATTTTAATGTAAAAAATAAATGTACAGATTAGGCACGTATTTTGGAAAAAAACAGATCTATGATTCGTTGATGATTGAATCTACTATGCAAGTTTTAATCAAACGCTATCTATTTCCTCTTGGAACTATTTTCATCAAGTATCTTTAAAGCAAGTTACTGAAGATCGCTTTTTTATTATTTAATTTTAAGTCTAACCAAGCGCTTGTCGTCCGTTCACAAGTTCACAGGTAATTTTCAGAACGACATTCAATTAAGGAGCGCAGACCTTTCAGTAATAAACTCCTTGTTTGAAGCCATAAATAAAAATACTTAAAACTTTTTTTTCTCTGTACACATCGAAACTTTGGTTTCATATTTCTATTGTATACTATTTGTATTCTAAGGTAATGTACATACATTTCCGGTTTTCTTTCATTACTCTTATTTTTTCTAAAAATTGAAAAGATAATTATAAATAATGAATTACCGACTGCATCCTATGAATTTTTAATCTATCTTATTATTTTTTAGCTAAATAAAACATGGCAATAAGGTATAAAAATTTATTTATGCCTTGCCCATTGAAGTTTGTATCTTTAAACAAGAAGCTAGTTTTTTAACCCAGTTTTCATAAGACCCACATTAAAGACAGAGCGCGTTGCTAACAGCTTGGATGAAAGCTGTATGATGACCATGACAACCCGTTAAAAACAGATTTTGTTCTTAAAATAAAAGCTCTATTGGTACAGAAAACAACAAGCTTATATTTTTTTCCAGAATTTTAACTGGATATTTTATTTAGTTTTAAGACAAGAAGGCAAATAAAATAAGTTGAACGAACTGTAAATTTTGACACCATAGAATATACCATCCGTTTTTAAATTTAATTGCAGAATATATTTATGAATGCCCATTATTTGAATTATTATATCTAACTATTAAGGTTTTACGAATCATACAAAACTTTTCTGCTATATTGCATTACTCATCATTTATAATTAGACCAGTGTAAGTGGAAAATTAATTAATAAATTATATTTTCTATTTAAAATAAAAATAAAAATTATTAATGCATTTCTTCTCAAGGTACAGGATTTCTATTAACAGCGAATTGGCAAAACATCGCTTTCTGAGTATCTTCATATGAGAAAGTAAAAGCTTTTTCATTCAGCAAACTCGACGTGCATCATAAGATCGATTTCGCTAATTTATCAGTTACAATACGATAATTTAATCTCGATTATCAGTTATTTTCTGGCTTCGAGCCAATATATCTGTGAGAAGTAATTCCTTGCTTTGAATTTTATTATCAATTAGAAAAAGGTTCCGTGAATGGTAAGTATTAAATCATGTTCTAAAGATAAATTGGCTGAAATCCAACTTTCAATATTCCCCTTTTTCTACTTTGGATCTCAAACCACCAAAACTTGAATTTCAACAAACATTTATAATTAAGACTCATCGTAATCAGGATTTAACAAAATCCTGATTGCGATCCCAATCGATCCCAATGAATCTGTGATTGCGATGATCCCAATTTTGAGAAACATTATTGTGTGTGTGTGTGTGTGTGTGTGTGTGTGTGCATATATATTGCGAGCGAGCTGACTGTTTTTGTTATAGTTAAAGTGAATTGTTTTAAGCTTTATTTTTAAATGTATAATTTATTTTCCAAGCTGGAATGAATAGTCTTTATAAATTGAAAAACTCACGGCTACACAGTCCAGCTCTACGATGTATTTTATAGTGCGTTGTAACGTCATTGCGTTACGAAGTAATGTCGCCGCACATGGTGACATATAAAACAGAATATAAAGGAGGAACTTGGCAAATAATAATAAAGAATACGTGACGAAAAGTGACATGACTTGAATGGAATAATAACTTTAAATTCAAGACTATATTGACTAAGATATTTTACAATCGGTGAAAACAGAACACACTCGTTTAATTATTATAATATTTCACTTAAAATGGGACTGATAACCAATAATTAAGAATAGAGGATTCAACTGTCAAAATTAATAAATTAGTATTTTTTCTAAATTTAAGGTTAACATTTTCCAAATTTCTAAAGTTTAAACATACCAAATTTAAAAAATGTCTACAGTATATAATTTAAATACTATTTTGTAGCTCTTAAATCATTTTCATTACATTTTTTATTACAGAAAATTGTTTAGGCATTTCAATTTTAATAACTAAATCAACTTTTAAGTTTGATCAACAAACTTTCAATATCAAGAAAATATTATACCATCATGGGATTCTGCGCTGAAAACCAATTGCTTAAATAATTGCGGTTTGTTAGAAAAATAATTACTCAAAGTGTCTTTTGAATTTTTGAACACCTCACATTTCAAATGCGCCCATTTCAATAGAGTAAACAAAAAACAAAAATCGATTAAAAATAATTTACCCTGCTCTAGGTTTTTTATGAAAAGAAATGGTTGTTATTCAAATGCTATAAGAAATCGATACTCGACGAATTCTGTTTTAGACTAAAGTATGATATGACTGGAAATCAACAGAAAGGATAATATTATAAAATGTAATTACATATAAAATTTTTTAGTGAAGACGCTAGAAGAGACTCGTCTCGATTCAAAGACTTGTTTCGAATAAACGGCACAGAAAATTGAGAGGGTATCTCAAGGATTCTTTTGTGTAGTACCAAATTACCCGTGTTCTCGATTCTCCTGGTTAGGCTAGTACTTTTGGGATTGAGTTTTATTGTGCGAAAGGTCGTGAAAAAAATTGAAATAAGGTTTATCTTGACTAACCAATGAAGTCTCCCTCGAACACATAAAAATTGACCCTCTAACCATAAATTGGGTTCTTGTCTTTAAGCAAGTCATCGATTTTCTTCCTTTTTTTACCTCGCACAATTTCTTTCTCAATTTTTTTTAGTAGGGTAGAGTGATCTGAACTGGATAGGTTCCTAAAGTGAATAATGCGTTACAACATCTATCTATTTTAATCAAAAAATCTGTAATAATTTTGGATAAGTAATATTATATTTTTAAAGAATTTTTAAAAACTAAATTGTTCTTTGTATTCACAGAGCGCTTGTATCTAATTGTTTAAAAATAAAACCCCTTTTTCTCAGCTCTCAGCAACAATTAATGTAATATGCTTTTATGGCTAATGTCCTTTTCATCGATCTGGGTAATTCAACAAAGGTAAGATTTATGAGCTGAAATACATTTTTTCAATTTTTACTATCAATACTATCAATGGCAGTGTTATTCAAATAAAAAGTTAATTTATCTAATAATAAATGTTCATCGAATGGTAAATTTAGCAGAGGTTAAATCCGCAGTTTTTTTGCAATATATTTAAAAGTATAACTTATTTTCATGTAAAAATATTTCAAAATAATAATACTAAATTCTTATTTCATGAGATCAGGTGAACTATATACCAATTAGCACTAACAGTGCTGTAAAACACGATTGATCTAGATCGCGCTCCAATATAAAAGTTGCTATCAGATTTCCAGGATTTTAAAAATATTTTGTTGCGCTTCATGAACATGCCAATCTGATAGAAAAATTGACAGGATTTTGTTTGGTTTTATCCCTCATCATTTCAAACTTTACATATAATTCCTAGTCGAGATTCCCACAATAGGAAAGATTAAGCCAAGGTGTGATATCCTTTCGTAACCCTTCGTACGCCGATGAATAAGAAAAGGCAGAAACCAAACTTATTCTAGACGTATATCCGTTTAAAAAATATGTATTTTTTCTATATAATCTTATAAAAATAATCTAATCTTGAATAATTTATAGAGTGAACTATTTTGAACTTAGAAGCTAATCACAGAAAAAACAAAGAGGTATTAAAGCACTTATATCAGAGTACCATATACCTGCAATAAAAATTACCCTTGCGGTGTGAATGCTGCACAATAATGTAGGGGAAAGATTTCCAATCATTTGTGGGACGCAGTGTCCATCACTTGGGGTACGAAGTATCGATCAACTGTACCTACTACTTTGGGTACGATCTGTCCGCTTCTTGGGGTACGAAATGAAAAACGACATTCGACGCATAATCTTCTCGTTTGTAACTTCTTAAATACTATTAAATTTTAGAAGATGCGTTTTTCCCACTTTCTAAAATTGAGCCATTAGGTTTTTCCGATTAGGTGGGGATATCGAAGATGTCTGCGCGCTGAGGGCCAAACAACAATACCAAATGCATGGGACGAAACTTTATTTTTATAATAACTTGGAAAATAATTATTTTTCACGATAAGTGTATTTAGATATTATTTTTATTTTCCAACAGCTGTTCAATCAAATAATGACGTCTCAACTTGAAATACTTAATATTAGAAATCTTAGAACATATCGCGAAGTAGTAGTAAGGAGAAGAAACTGTGTGCTACGAAAGCATGGCAAATTTTTCGGAATAGATGTTGAGACTTTTCAGTGAAATATCTGCGGGAGCCATGAAGATGCACGAAGTACTTTTTTCAAGAGCCGAAAGAGTTACCGCCTAAATTTGAATTAGAAAATACTTTGAAATTAAAATGTTATCACATTCATGTTATTTAAAAAATTGGAATCTTACATGAATGTTCCAGTGATATTTACAAAAAAACCTACTTATAAAAATGTTATGTAACAAATATTATTATTTACTTACGTTTTTATAAAAATAATGTTCATTTACCTCTTTGGCCAACCTCAATTTGGTGTTTGGAATTGAAAGCATCAAAATTATAGAATTTTTAATTGCAAAACTTCACGATTGCATAATTTTAAAATTTAAAATGTCCAAATTAGAAACTCTTAACTTTAAAATATTTGAAATTCATAGTTATACAATTTTTAAGGAATGACAAAAGTTACCGATACCGAGTCCACCTTCCCGCCGGCTTTCTTTCTCACATTCTTAATTTTTTTATCTTAGATCCTCGTATAACACACATTGTCTACAAAATTATTACAACGAATATTATTAATGCTACGAAAATTACAGAATTGCATTCGGCACCACTTAACCTATAAATTACCTTTGCTCGTCTTAAAAAAACACTTTCGTAAAGTGTACATTCAAGCTAACTCGGAATAAAATTATGCACAAAAATAACTTTTACTTCGACTCACATTTAAATGACAGCCATAACACTCGGCTCAGTACACTCTCATATCTCGCAGATATTTCACTCACAAGTTGGGAAAGCCGCCCCCCCCCCCCTTATTCAGAAAAAGTTGCACGTTTTGCCGGCGCAAATGCATTAGCGTGGTTTCTCCTTACTATTACTTCGTGGAGCATATATACCTAGAGGGAGACAGGCAATGGCAGAAAGTTAGAAATATTTTTTTAAGCATTACTTTATTATCAAACTTATTTAAATTAGAAATCAAAAATACCTGAACTGAATCTAAAATTATGTACAGGCTATAGAACTATACAATGTAAATAATAGTTTCTTTTTCGTCGATATGTAAATTTTTACTCAATTCTCTTACTGTTTGATTCGTAATCATTTAAATGGAAATAAAAAACCTTGATTTGAACTTCCCGCCAACAAAGTACGCAAATTTATATTTATAGCTCGAGCATTAAACATTTTTTTTTTACAATGAATAATGCTTTGAAAAATATCGTAAACACTCTAAACATTTATGCGTTAGAAAGAGAGATTCGATAAACTAGATTAGAGGGCATCGGAATCCCACCCCTGGTAATTTGAATCATGCTCATAACTGGAAACTTAGTTTCACACAGTGCCATCCACATACTTTAAACTTTTCTTAGACCATGGCATGCTTGACATCAACTGTCAAAATGTCAAAACAGTAACATCTGACTTTTCGTACCCCACCTAGTCAGTATTTCGTACCATACGTACTCGGTATATTGTACCCCAAGTTCGAGAGATATCTGAATCCCTACTAAGGTACAGTGAACACTGTTATAATTTGTCCTGCAAAAAAATATACCCCCAAGTTTTTACTGTGTAAGACACTACATTGGAACGCGAGTTATAATTTTAGTTGAGACCGCAAAAATATGCCAATTCGACAAAATATTTGGAAGATGGAAGAATTTTCTCTTCTCGTTTTCACTTCTTTACGTATTCAAGATTTATCACATTGGTCCAAACGATTTTCACCCGCGGACACATTTTTCCATCGTACGTGAAATATCCCGAGGCTGATATATTTTTCATTGAACTTTTTTGCCCATCTGTTCTGATTTTTTTTTTCAATTTTTAGCTTTTTAAATTTTCCACAGCGATAGCTCTGCCACTCAATCTTCATGCCTTGCGGAAAGAAGCGTAATCTTTTACTAGTAGGATCGTGTTTGAAAGCATCATTCACCAGATGCAACTTTATGCCCTTATATTTTTGCGTGGGTAGGAATTGCGTAAAAGTTGATCTTGGAGCTTCGATAAACTCTTCATCATTTTTCCCAATTCCTTTCCAAGAGTGTCATATGGGTCCATTCCATATTACCAACCTGACTAAGCAATTTTTAGAATGCGCTGAGTAATAAAAAGCCTACTGTGCTTATTATTAATAAAAACGGATGTACATATGTCTTCAGAAATACTATTTTATCAGTTCCTAACTTTGATTACAAACCAGAAATATTCTAAGAAAAATTGTATTTCGACAATAACTCTTACATTTTTTATCTCAAGCATTTGTTAGTCATAATATTTAAAAGTTTCATTGAAGCGCTAAAACTTGACAAAATTGATACGTGCGAATTTCGCATGTTCCATATTTTCAATTTTAAACATCACTTTTAAATTATTCTGAATTGTAAACATTTCCAACAGTTTTAATTGAGAAAAATTGATTAATAGTACAAGCATTTTTTTCAAAAAATTTATAACAGTGTCTGTTTTTGATTTTGCGAGCATGATTTAATTACGAGCTGGGAAAACCTGATGATTAAAATAAGTTTTTAACCAATTTTTCAGCTAAAAGGGGTTTTTAAATCTTTAAAAAAAAACCTGTGGATTATGCAGTTCTCGTTTCGGATCATAAACGTTCGTACGAGTTTTTAAATTGCATAGTAAAGTTATCCAAGCATATTTCGGGGATCAAATTGTGCCTTTTGCGCAAAATGTATATAGAATTCCATGTAGATTGGAGAGTTATAATTACACCATTTTTCTCTACTCTTCAAGCTTAACAACCCCCGAGTAAGTACAATTATTCATTTAATAATTTTTACTTTTGTTGATAATTAAAAGTTTAAATTTTAAAAAAGGGCTGCTATTAACCATTTTTTTGCCCAAAACACAGACTTACTATGTGAGAATAATATTCAGCAAAAAATTCTAGTATTGTCTTTTTAGGTTAAAGTTGGTTGAGTGGAAAAAATGTTACTTATTATAATCCAATTTTTTTATAAAAATAGAAATTGTTAGTTTTTAACTTCGAAGATTCAATGCTCGAATAAAGTGATATGATAAGATTAAACAATTCCATATGTCTGTTTACTCAATTTGTAGTTAGAATGACAATTTGATTAGTCGCATTGTCCCTACTCGGCTCTAAATCAACATGAATTTCACCAAAGATCAGATATCACATAACTAAATGATATTATAGTTATAGTTTCATAACAGCATAATCTCATTTACATTTATTAAGGATCTAATTCTATCTGAATCTCTCAAATATGTATTGAAATTATCCTTACTTCAATATTCTATATTCTCCAATTGAATAAAAATTTTGTTGATTTATATCCATAAAATATTTGTCAATATGAATCTGAATTTAACAGGTTCCTATCACCTATAACAATCATTACTATCCCTATAAAACTTTATGATACGAAGAAAAATCTTTCAATGACAAAGAAATATGGTACTCCACTCTGGAGAATACTGGAAATATAAGAAGAAAAATGACTCAACTTCAGCGATACACACATTTCTGGAAACAATTTTTCTTAAAGTACAGTTCATTACATTTTTATTGGCCTGTTAGCTTATTCATTTCAAATTTTAATTACACATCAATTTACTACATAGTTTTTCAGAGCTTAAGTTTAAATTAAAATATATTAAAAGATTTCATGGAGGGTGGAAATTCCAATTCTTTGCACTTTTCATCTTTTCTACTGTATCTGAAATACTTTCAAATGTATCAAAATACCTTTTTCTATCAAAATACTATTTCCACGTACTAAAAATATTAATATAATAAATATAAATATAATATAATATAAATATAAATACAATATATGAATAGTAATATTAATATGATAAATATTATATAATAAATATAATAAATATCACAATAACCATTTTGCTCATTTTACTTTTAGGCTTATTGACACCTTTGTGCAAATTTATGTAAAGCCAATTTATTATTGTAAGTGACGTTAGCCTCATACATTCTCACTAAAGGGTATTTGTGTGGGACGTGTGAAATCTCTCTTCTGATATATTTGCCATTCAACAATTAATCACTCGAATTGGTTTCGTGCTCAAATTCTCGTATTGTGTTTCTTACTTAATTAAATTTTTCAAACTCAGAATACTTGAAATAAACATAAATAGAAATCTTGAGAGCGATTATATTCACAATTATTTTCTAGCTTTTTTATTAAAAATTTTATAACGAAAAAATAAAAAACTATTAAATGTTTTTAAATGTCTGAAACAGTTTTTTTGCGGTCATAACAAATTTGCTCCATTCTGCCTGATAAAATTAATTCAATCTTTTCCAGGAAAATGTAGTTAAGAAACGCAAGTGTAATGAATCATAAAATTTGTATGAAGGATAGAAGCCCTTCTCGGAAATTTGTGATTACATTATTACAAATAAAAAACAGAGTTTCATTCGTATCTCAAAATGAATAAATCTACTAAATGTACTTTTTCTCATTCTAGTTTTTCACCAAGTTCGTAGAAAAATTTATTTCTGTTCATAAGTATGGCATCTCATTTTTATCATTTTTTTACTGTTTGAAATTTAATTATAAAAGACATTGCAATTATTAAATATTTTTATCAGCAAATACAGGAACAATAGACAATTTAGGAAAAAAGGATTAAATTTTTAAACAAAATCAAAATTTTTAAGCTCTGGATATAACTCTCTTTGTAAAATATGATTAATAACACAATATTTACAGATAAAGAATAAATGCACAAATTTGACGGATCTTTCGAAATAACTTCAACCAAAATGTGCGAAGAGAAAGAAAGTTTCTCTTTATTTCGAACCTGGGGTGTCTTACAAATATTTTTTTCATTGGACAAAAAAATCTTGGGAAAATTCGTACAAATATATCCATTCTTAGCTTTTAATCTCACTTTTTTTTCTTTAAAACTTTGATGTGACCAATAACAAGTATTAGAAATATAATAGAGATAACAATTTTTTTATCGTACTTAAATTTTCTGAAGAAAATGTAGAATTTTTAAATTTAGATAAGTGCTTTGCAAGAAGGAAAGAAATTGGAGAGATTTGTTTCTGAATTAAAATCTGTTAATCCAGATCGATTTGAAACTCAGTTGATTGAAATTCTCTGCGCACTTCGACTGTTTGCTTCGACGACGAGCCAATAACGAGGCGGTGTTCTTAAACTCGACTTAGTTACTATCAACTTCTCGATTTCTGACGTTCCTTTTTGCGGTAGGTTGCTCTGCAGCCTCCGGCTGAAATTGATCAAGAACTCGCGATTTCGCTTCCGTAGTTTCACAAGCTGCGAATAAATTGCGAAGCAGATCAATAAATCTGTCGAGATTCTCCTCAAACAAGTTCATACCTGCCTTCATTCGGCAAAACATACGTTAATTATAAGCTTCGATATACGAGCGAAACAACCGCTGCACACATTGACTCCCTCAAAAATGATCGTAAAATTTTTAATCAAATTTCCATTCGAATATCCAATGCTGCTTGAAACTATTTACATTATTTTTGTTTATTCGCTATAAGGAATAATTATCCGATTCTTGCGTTATAATTTAATTTATTAATAATTGGATTTATTTCGTCATATTTTCAAAAGCAGTAAGTTCTTACCTTTATTGGATATCTTTTTACGACAAAATTCTATGTAGTACTTAAATAATGAGAACTTAAAACGAGGATCGCGTTTCCACCTCCTTTGATTTTCAATTAAAACTTTTGACTTCGAATAATTGATGCAAAATAGGGTAGAAGACGTAAAAAAGTGCAAATAAGGACTCGCTGCAACTTTAATTTAAAGCAAACACACACAATGCGAGATATTTACGTTATTTCAAATTTATTTTCTAAAGCTATCAAAAAACGAAAAAATGCATTAATTTAATTTTATAAATATGGGAAAAACTACCTATACTAATAAAAAGGTCTGTGAGACAGGTTCTGAACATTCTGTAATTTTCCAAGCCTGCGGTAATCCTAATAAGAATTCTCAATATTGAAATTACAGTATTAAAATTTTCTTGAAAGTTTTTCTCATTCTTTGATTCTCCGATCAAGCACACAATCTGATTGTATTCAGATTTTTTTTTTAGCATTATAGCATTTTAAGATTCCTCTTTTCTTGAGCATGAAAGACTGCAGAATGAATAAAAATCAGCACTTCATTTCAGTTTGCTTAAACGATTCGAACAAATCTAAAAAGCCTTTGATATCTTTCTTCTTTCCAAATGAAATTCAAGTTTTTTATCACAGAAATGGAATTTTTTCCTGGTTATTCATATTTGTGAAGAGTCAGTAACAAGATTATAAGTTTTGGCCCTTAAGAAATCCCTCCATGAGAAAGTAGTAATAATCAGTTGGCCACTAATTTCATTTCAAAACTTTATTTAATCTTTATTATGAAGATACAAGAATTTGTATTATAAGAAGCTTGTGATTTACGTGCAACGAGTTGCTCGAAAAATACAAGAGATTCTCGTTTCGCTAATTCAAATTTAGAAATTCCTATTCCAAAAAAATAGAACCAATCATTTTTTTAATAATTAGGGTGAAAGTGATTTAGTCTGTCCCCCTCCCTCTTCCTATCAGCTATTTTCTAATAAGCAAAAAACACTACATCATTGAAGTGAGAATATTATGGTGAAGATAAGCACATTTATTTCAGTAATAAGGCAGCTCAGCACATTTTTCTGATACAAATTATTCAGCAAAAAAGTTGAGAAGGACTAAAATTGAAAAATATACATTACAAATAGAATTTAAAAATGTTCACCAATGTTCTAAAAAACAAATATTTATAAAAACTATCACTTTTTTGTTCTTGTTTCCTTAACACTTCAACAGTGTTTTTCGAACTTATTTTTACTACTTTAAAAAACTTAGATTTTAAAAACATTTTTTAATGTTAGGTAACAGAAAAAAAATGGTAGAACTCAGCCATATAGCAATCAGCTTTAAATTAATTATACTTTTTTAGGATTATAATACGCTAAATTTTAAATATTATTTTTGATTTGAAAAATGTTTTTCTACAACCTACATTCTGTACTAACATCTAATATTTACCACTTTCTTGATTATTTCCTGCAGAAAGGAGTTTTAAAAATATTAAAATTTTTAAGCAGTAAAGAAGCTTTTAAGAGTAAAATAGGTTTTTTATTTTAAACTGTAGAATATGATTACCTTGTATATTTAGTTTACGTATTAGATTGTAAGCTTTTTTCACTGCCGATATACTTCAAAAAAACAAAATTATAAAAATGATCGTTTAGGGAATACGTGGAATCAGTATAACCGAAGAGAACCTCTTTAAAGTCGCATCTTTTCATATAAATTAAATTTTGCGTTTAGTATTTATTAAACATAATTAAAAATTTGTGAAAAAATTATAAAAAGGGTCAGAACTCTCCATTTTTTGTATTTATGAAAAAAATAGCGATTAGGTAAAAAAGAAGAAGGACTGTGATTCCTGAAAAAGACGTCAAGGATTTTTTATATAATGGTTTTATATAATAATTTCAAGATACTTTTTAGTTATAGACTCGAGATATCATATTACAAGTCAATAATAATTTTTTACGCAGTTTTCCGAGATATAGATTACAAATTTGTTATATAAAATTTTTAATTTAAAATTGCGGACGCATGTTTCTAAAAAATCTATGCGATTAGTATAAAATACATTTTTAAGGGGCTTTTGATTCAAAAATTTTAAACAGTGTATTAAAGTCTTTTTTTGATCCGCGTCGCTAATTCAGTTCCGAAATTTTACATCTTGAATTTTCTATACAATATTTTTAATATTAGAATGAGAAAAACCCCATGAAATAAGTTTGATACGAATAATGTTATATTTTTTAACCCTTGGTTCACCATTGACTTTTTAATTTTAAATGCTTTAAATGTTTACAAATGATATCAAAGTGACTATTATTATTAGTTGCAAATAATCGAAAAAATTATTATGCCTAAACAAATTGTGTTTAGATTAAAGATCCTATCCTGCCTGAAATAAAGTTAAAAAGAGAATTTTGAATATATTGTTGATATTTGTAATGATCAATTTACACTAATTCTACTTTATTGAACCTTGATCTCTCTTTTTTTAAAATAGCACTTGAAGATATCATGCCCTAAGGCCTAACTGTGTATTTGCTTGTTGGACCCTGTCCTCATAAGCAGTCGGAAAAGGCTGAAACTTAAAAATATTTGTTAATACAACTTTTTGTATCGATTTATCAACTCAGTGGCTAGAAAGTAAATTAACACTCTTTTATGAAATTTAAAGTTTGGTTTGTTTATCACCGTTAAGACTTTAGAAAATGTACTTATAGAGAAAAATAAATTTGCACCTTTATTTTCTTATAATCTGATAATATTTTTTGATCAAATCTTCGTTATATTGATCCTGCAACTTAATAGATAGAAAGTAATTTGGTCCTTTTTTAAAATTGAAAATTGTATTTTTTCCATCTAAAGTTGAGAAACCTTTTCCCTCGAGGGTCTTGAGCATGTAAAAACAGTCCACCTCTATTTTCTCGGAAACTAATTCAATTTTCCCAGAAAACTTTGCAGGATTCAATTCAGTACTGGTTATCTGGAAAATGCTTTCTACCCTTTTTTTAAATTATTGTACTAATTTTATTTTTGAAAACGTTTTTCTCTCCCCTATAAAATCGCAAATTTCGGACAGATTTAAAAAAAAAAAAATAATACTTTATGGCATGCTACCCTACATCTTCTGTATCAGTTTTTATTTATATTTCAAAACCTTAAAAGAATATATCAGAAACATGCTATTTGTTACATCTACCAAATAATAGACACTTACGGAATGGAACTCTCATATCTAATATTCGTTAACATGTTAATAAAATTAATTTTGATCCTGCGAATTATGTCTGTATGTACGTTTTGTTTCATTTTACTCACTACACTACTTATTTTTTCTTCTTCTTTTATGGTTTTAGTTACTTTATTGATCCAATATATTCTCCAATTTTCTAAGCCCTTTCCCCAAAAAAGTGTTCCTCTGTTCTGAAAATTTTATAATTTGCTAAATATTCAGTTTCTTTTAATAATATATTATAAAAGTTTCATGCAATAAATGTCTATTATTTAAAAAATACATATATTATAAAAAACTTACAAATAAAAAAATTTGATTTTTTTTATTTCTTTGACAAAAGTATTCTGTTCCTTTTTTATTATCTTCCTCAAACTAGGCAAAAGTTTTTTTGCGTAAAACAGTTATGTCTTCAACATATAAGCGTAACGATTGTCATTATTCTCAACTTTTCTTCTCTAACGACATTTCAGCTGAAAATTATAGCTAGTTTCCGAACAAATTTCTGCTGTGTTGCCAGATACCTTGTAATGGGCCTATATTTTTTATCACTACATATCAAATTTTATTTTTCAAAAAATAACAGTTATTTTCTAGATGACTTATATGTTATACGAGATATCCGGACGAGAAACAACAAAAGTTTTAGACTTTTTTAGATTTATTAGATTGATAACTTACAATGATGATTTTTTCTTCTGGGATATTAAATAACTGTATATTTTAAAGTTCAAAATTAGGATATTCAATTTCCGTCAGCATGCAGAAAAAAGAGTATAATCTTTACCTGCAAAAAAATTTATACTTTCCCATGGTAAGATGAACCACTAAATTGGACATGGTTGCCATGGAAATTATATTGTATCTTCTTTTGTTGCAATGACCGTTTTTTCGTCATTGAGAGACAGATTCGTTTCAGATATTATTATCATTTTATTCAATTCAAATTTCAGCGATATATGATTTAATTTCAATTTAATGTATCAACGAGAACCTTTTATTTGTATTTAAAAGAGCCTTTTCGAATATTAAAACGTTTCAAAAAGCACAAAGCATTAGTTTGCGAAATTTTGCAATTCAAATGTGGTCATTGTCAGAACTTTGAAAAAATTATTAATGGTAAAAGTTTTAAATTCCGCGAATAAAAATGTCAAAAGAAGTAGAATTATAAAAAGAAATATATAATTCTAAGTTAACTAACTTAATTTCAATGTCTCTGCGCTTGCACATTTTACAATAATTGAACTTTTCTATTGGACGCAAAGCTTTAAATGCTGAAAATTTTGTACCTTATTAGCTTGTATCTTTTTCAAATGTTTAGTTTCATAATGATAAAATAAGTGGATTTCAACTTTCATTTGCTCTTTTAAAAAAAGTTAATTCTTAAATCTACATACCTTAATTCGTTAAATTATAAAACCAATTGAGTTGAGTTTTTTATTTTTATCACAAATTGCATTTGTATTTTATTAAAAAGATGTAATCAAAAATTTCACGTTTTTTACATGACATGCAACATTTTGAAACGTATTTCAATTTTCGCAATGCAAGGTTTCCTGCATTTGTCATTTAAGCAGTTCGCTCAAGCGTTTCAAATGCTAAGAATAAATATCCGAACGCGAATCGCAAGGTTACCCATTATCCTCAAAGCCCTTTTTTCTGTTAGTGTGCTTCTAGAATATGACAAGAATAGTAGAGAACATGATCAACAAATACATTTACAATTATTCTGCGTTTTTAACCCAGGTGGTATTTACAAATTTCCAGCTGTATAGGAAACATTGAATTACATTATCAATTATATGAATTTTCTTGAAGGTATATTTTTCTATTTTCTTTGGTCATTTTTAACATTGCGATTCTTTTTAATGCGACTAAATTCATTCAATACATAAAAAATAGTTGTAGGACGCGATCGTAATAAATTATTGAAAAAGAATCCATTGTTAAGGGTTTCTTCCTTGAGGTAAAATTGTTTCAATTGTGAATTTACAGAATAGAATCAGTTTTTCCTAGAAATATTTTCACGCTATAAAACTTTCTGAAGCCTTATAAAAAATCTACTTATCCGGAAAAGTACGTGTGACGTGATGACATTGCAAAGGTGTATGTGTTTTGTAATTTAATTTATTTTATTTTTCGAGTCAATATTTTTTTTCATATGATTTAAATATGAAAAAATACTATTTTAATGTAAAAGTCAGCAAAACTGGTCCCTTCACACGATGATATTTAAATTAATAAAACGATTATTAACTTCTTTTTCAATCGTTAGGAATGGTACAGAAAATCCGTATTCCGAAAAGGAATATACTTATACTTTATATAAAAGGTCGCCGAAGGTTTTTCGAATACTTCAATATATGTTATATAGTCAGTGATATAGGATACGATCACAATTTCAAACATTTTACAGATTTGACATCTATTTTAGCAATATTTGGTTAAAATATAATTTCCGGATATTGTACTACAACTCGCGGACTATAAGATCTTTAAATTAAAAAAAAGATATTATTGAAAAAAATGTAACTTTCTCCAGACAATTTTGCCGCCCACTTTTTTTATTTACTCCCATAAAACGTAATGGTCACGTATTTTAGCTCATTGTATTCAAAATAGTTATTTGTGATACAAGGACCCTAAGTGGCACTTTTGCAGCTGAGTGTAAAAGTTGCAATATGATTCGGAGAGACTGCCTTATGGGAGGCAAAATTATCCTTAGAGATCGAGTGTACCATACTATTTTTTATCACACCAGTCAATCACAAGTGCAAATAGGTTGCATAGAGTCCGAATCTAAAAACCCGAGAAGGTCCAGAGACGGAGTTCGGCAACAAAAAGTTCGGGACAAAAAGTCGACACTAAAACATTCTAAATAAATACCTTAAATTAACTAAATGCCCTATGTAAAAATTGTACTGCCTATGCTAAAAAGTAATATTTTAGGTTTCGTTTGCAGTACCTAAATTTGCACTTATGATGGTGGTGTGATTAAAAATATTTTTTTACATAAAAAGGATGCAAAAATATCTTGTTGACTTTCAATTTAAAACTGACCTTTTTTTAGCCATATATATTCAGTGAATTGCAGTATAACCATACTGTGAATCTTATAGTCGTCTACAAACGTATAATGAAGGAAGTCGGAAGTTTCTCGAGCGGCTGAATTTTCACAGTGAAGAATTGAGGGAATAAGGTGCGAAGCAGAAAATGGAAACAGGATGAAAAAAGACATTTTTCAAGAAACGTCTTTTTACAAAGTTTCATATAAATTTTGCATGAAGTTCTAATGAATGCGCACTAAATCTGAAGGCACCGTTTTTCCTGCAGTAATATTCAATTTATTCAAGCATTTTATTATATTAGCTATTTTTCTTAATACTTGAAAAATGGAAACCTTGATTTTTAATTCTTAACGACGCTTATGCTAAAGATAGCACTTGCGCTTTTATTAATGAAGGTGATTTAGCTATTAATTTCCGAATAAATAAAACTTTCCTGAGCGTGTCAGTCTTACTAATTTTTTGAAGATTTGAAATTTCTTGAACATATTCAATTTATCGTTATTCTCATTTTAAAGAAAGATCTTTCTGTTAAAGATATGAGTCTAATAATTTCTTCTAATTACATTTCTGCATAAATGGAATTTATTTATTTTTAAATCCAATTAGCGTTCGCCTTCGAAATCTATCAAATTAGTTAAAAATTGAAAAAAATTACAGTGGAAAACTAAATTAGAACATCTTTCCTAAGATCTATAATATAAGAAATATAATAACTCTTTCGATTTTTGCATTTATTTAAACATAACATCTAACAAAATTCTCTTTGAAAAATTGATATTCTCAACAACCTTCACCACTTTCACACCGTAATTAAGAATATTCTATAGAAATTCCGTCAATTCTAGGAATGTGACGAAATTTAGAGAACGATACAAAAAACGAATTGAGAGGATTGCAAATGAATTGCTTCTCATGAGCTTTTGTAAGGTCATCGTTGGCCACTATTTTATTTTAAAGTACAAAGTAGAATATGACTTATGTGGCATGTCTGTAATCAGAAAAGAATGCTCTATTTCTCTATTATTTAGAAATTTTAATAAACATTTATTATATTACCAATAAGCTTAGTCAAAGTTACCCTAGTTTTAAAGACATTTTTCTCGGCTCGTAATGATTATTTCACAAATTTAGAATATAAAAGCAGTCTATTGGCTTTTCAGCTACAAGTATAAGTATCTATCTGAACAGTTTTTCTCAAATAAACATAAAAAACAGATTCAGTTCACAATGCCTACACTAACTGTGATTCTTAGGTTCATTTCTAAATTTTCTTACTTTTTTCATCAAAAATTTTTATTATTTTAACAATAAGCTTAGTCAAATGTACCCTACTTTAGAAGACTACTGTTTCGATTTACAATGATTATTTCACAGGTTTACAATATGATAGTGTCTATTGACTTTTCAACTTAAGCGAAAGAAACTACCAATCCCAGGGGCACTTCCAAACATTTGCTAAAAATACTTCTCTGACATTCAACGGATTTGCACGTTTCTTGAAATTATGAATCAAATGATATATACTTTTAGGAGTCACTTTCTTTATAAAAAATTGTATTTTGTTAACAATAAGCTTAGTCAAAGGTATCCTACTTTAGAAGACTACTGCATCGGTTCGTAATGATTATTTCACAAATTTGCAAAACAATTGTCGTCTATTGACTTTTGAACTACAAGTATATGTATCCATCTAAACAATTTTTCCTTAATAAAAATGAAAAAACAGATTTCGACGAAGTATATCTTCCAAAGATTTGCTAAAAATACTGTTCTGACGGTAAACGGATTTGCGCGCTTCTTTAAATTCTGAGTCGAATGATATATACTTATAGGAGGCACTTTTTTCATAAAAAAATCTTATTCGATGGGGCCGATGGGGGTAACGGACTTCACCCAAGTGTTTTTTATGTATTTTGACCTCCTGATCACGAATTTCGAGGGTGGATTGTCCAAAAGTTAATAGGTAATTAGTTATTAACAATTTAACTGTTTAAACGGCCACAGTCGGTTTTTTTAGATCTAAAAAATGTTGATTAGAACTCGAGTTATAACAATTTTCGTTAAGGTGTCTTCCCGGCCGCTCGCCCACCGCTTACGATCTTCCATTACTCAGTTCGCTGTATCTCAAGTTCTATTTAAGTTTTTTTTCAATCTGAAAAAACCTATTAACTTTTGGACAATCCACCCTCGAAATTTGTAATCAGGAGGTCAAAATACATAAAAAACACTTTGGTGGAGCCCGTTACCCGCATCGGCGACGGACCCCCCCTCTCGCTCCTAGACTACACCCGCCACAAGGGTAACGGTTTCCAAACAATACCTGACCCTGGATGACGGTTCCCTGATGATTACTTCCTTACAGGCAATTTTTTTCACACTTTCTTTACTATGTACCCTTTTTTTCTGAAAATATTCCAACTGTGATTGGCTGTCGAAATTTTTTTTCACTTAGAAGCTCCACCCTTGGGGGCGTGCTTATCATATTTCTGTCTCTCTCGCACACTCAACTCAGAATTCCCGCGGGTGTCCCCAGCCCTCTTAACCCCTTTCCACAATCTTGTCAAAACTGACCTTATTTTCTATTCAATCACAGGAAACTTTCCTGAATATTTGCTTACATAAGTTTAATTCCATTTAAAGCATTGGCAAGGGAAACATTGGAGCAACACTCATTTGTTAAAACAACTTAATATTACTTTTATAGAGTATTCTACCATTACCTCACACTCAATCGATACTATCAAATATAGTAGGACGATGCCATGTGATGGAATCTAAAGCATTGTTCACATAGAGATTTAGGGAAGTGTGTCGTTCAGTAAAAGAAAAAAAACAAAATCATTTTTGCAACTTTAAATTGGTATTTGATCTATGTGTGATATTTAAATTTTTTCATAGAACAATATGACCGTCCTGGCTCGAACTTCATCCCAACCTCAATTTTTGCACCTCATATTTTCTTTTGATAGTTTAGAATAATTTTTGTGTTAGTAAATTAGGATGAAACACCTCCGCTGGGTACCCGTGTGAGCTGCTGCCACTAAAAACAATCTTCTGAACAATTTTAATAATTGGGTTAATGAAATCCCACATCCCTGAAAAAACAATAAAAAAACCAATAAATTAGGTAAGAACGATTTTTAAAATGTAAGGATTTCAGGGAGTTTCAAAGATTTAAAGGAATTTTAAGGAATTTTTTCGATATTTTAAAAGGACAAGATTTTAAAGAATTTGAAGGAATTTTAACAAATGTTCATAAATTTTACATTTAATGTAAAATTTATCGGAACTTCGACGGATTAGAAAAAATATTGTAAAATTTCAAAAAAATTAACGGGATTTCAAAACGTTTTCTAGTATTATAAAGAATTTTAACCCGTATGTCGCGGGGATCTTGGAAGACCTACTTTTTATAATCGCTTAAAAAGTCGAAATTATTAAATAATGCTACATGTTTACCCATTTATTCTGGTTCTTCAAAAGAAAGCCGAGTTACCACTATCATTTATATTTGATGTTTTTCCGTTGATTATAGTATATATCCTGTCAAAAAAATCTCATGGAAATTTAATATACATGTGAGTAAAGTCATTTGCATATACCGTACATCAATTTTAATATACCAGGATGTTGTTGATTTAATATACATGTATATAAAAGTCCGCAAAACCGAGTGCGAGAATACACCAAGTCCTTTGATGCCTTCAAATATTGTCAAATACTAAAAAATAAAGTAATAACCTTAAATTGGTTTGCTTAATACTTATTTATAATCAAAGTGAAACGTACGGGAGGAATTTTTTATAAAAATTCCCTGATAATGTTAGAATTTTAACGTGAGTACAAGTGCTTGATGGTTAGAGTTTGTAATAATTTTCTTATTTTAAATTTTCTACTTAAAAACCAGTAAAATTTATATTAATGTTGGAAAAATTTTATTTTTATTATTTATATTAGAAAAATACTGCCGAAATTCTTTTCAATTTGAGTAAAGTGCACATATCTTTTCTAATAAATTATCAATATGTAGTGTATGGAATTTAATATACTTTGTATAATATGGAATAAAAACTATTGAAAAAATTGAGTTATCCTATACTAAAAAAACGCGCGAAAAAAATTTTATCTAGCACGTGTGCAAAAACTTAAAACTTCGACGACGCATTTTCCATTTTCTCAACAACAAAAAAACTCCCTTGAAGGCCGTATGGGACCTCCAGGACCGACTTATAAAATGTTATTTCTAAACAGTTGTAACCAAAAAAGAAACAATAGGATTCCTTGAGTTGGAAAATTTTCAGGTGTAATATGCGAAAAAATAGGCAATTTTGCCTCGAGATCAAAGTTCTGTCCCTGAAGGGTTAAGGGATTTCGTGGAATCTGAATGGATTTTAAAATATTTTAATATATTTTAATGGATTTCAAGAGTTTGCAAATATTCCCACGGATCTTGAAGGTTTAAATTATTTTTTAAGGATATTTCAAAGACTTCAAGAAATCTCATGGTATTTTAAAATCTTTTAAGCAATTTCATGGATTCTGTTCAAAATTAAAAGACATTTCACGGAATCTTACAAAATTTCAAGGAATTTATACAGTTAGAATTTTGAAGAATATTGACATCATTTAAAAAATGTTCAGGGATTTAAAACAATTTTAAAAAGAATTCACGATATTTCAAAGGAATGTAACAATTTTTAAGAATTTTCAGGCGAATTTTGAAATATTTAAATATTTTTCGATTACTTCACGGGATTTAAAAGTATGTTAGGAAATTCCACTTAATACATTATAAAAGGATTTAAATTTTTTCAAGGATCTAGTAATATTTCAAAGTAATTTAAGAATTGTAACGATTTTAACTGCGTTTAAGAAATCCGCATGTTATTTTGAAGATTCCAAGCGATTTAAAAAGGTTTCACGGAATATTACAGAGTCTTAAGGGATTGTCAGAGTTTTTAGAGCATTTCAAATTATGTTCAGAGAGCTTAATTATTTTAAAGGTGTTTTAAAAGATATTGTACAATATCCGTCGAATTCATATGAGTTCAAAAAACATTCACCTGATTAAACATTTTTTAAGGAATCTACAAGATTTTTAAAAATAATTCAGTGGATTTTAAATATTTCCAACGGAAATCGAAGTATTTACATAACTACTATTAACGATTCTTCAAGAATATTATTGAATAATTTAGCCATCCTGTGAGTTGAAGGATTGATAAAAAAAACAACAGTCTGTAATCTCGGTCGTAATAGACAGTTCTATTTGTGAATTTTGGGTAAGCCATATATTATATTGCAAGAATTTTAGTTTCATGCACTAATATTTATCGTGGTAACATAATTTCACTCAATAAACACTAATTTTATTAATTTGTGACTACATTTAATAAATTCTGCATTTTATTACAATCATATTTATTATTAAGAACAACAGTGATATTCGCTTTGTCTACATAAGTAACAGCTGTTTCTTAAATTTGGTTAAGAATTGTGCTTTTTAATATTTTGAACAAAAACTATGAGAATACGAAATTTTTTTACGATATAAACAATTTTGTACCGAGGTAGAGACAATATTAGACTCAATATTCGCATGTCTTTAATAATATAAAGAACTATATTACATGTATTCGTGAGATATGATGAATTAAATTAATTTTCTAATCTTAGAACGTGCTTTAAATCAACTGAAAATTTTTAATTACCAAAATTAATTAGGCAAGGATTATTATGAACTGCATTGATTGTATCTTTATGTTTATTAATATTAAATGGTGTGTGTTGGAAAACATTTCGTAATTAATAAGTTGACTTTAAAAATGTTTATATATATTTTACATGGTAAAGAGTCTTTAAGTTGATCTTAACATTATTGAAACTCTTATTGAGAAATTCATAATAAATATTTAAATATTTTCCACCCAGCACACTACCCGCAAAAGTTCTTTTTTTTGGGAGTTGGTCAGAGTGACCGAAAGAAACAACCGTATCTATCCGACCTAGGTTGAAACATAAATTTATTTACGCCTAAGCTTTTGGATTAAAAAAAAATGTAATTGATTCTTACATAAATTTGACTTAAAATATAGTATTTTCAAGAAAAATAGCATTAATTAAATTGTCCAGTGAAAAATTGATAATTTTATAAATCTCATAACAATGCAATTAAATTACTATTAAAAGTGATAAATGATTTTATTTTTCATTTTTTTACAATTTGTAAGAAAAAAGAAATAGTATATTAATTAATTAGTCCTTGATAGCATAGATATTAATAATTTGAAACCATACGAAATATTAAGTAATATTTCAGACTTCAAAAACAGCACGCCAATGCTAAGACAAGCTTAATTCGTGGTCGCAAGTTAGCTCTGATTAATATTCTTGGCTGAGCAGCGCATTAGGTACGACTTCTACTCGCAAGAGAAACATGATAATATGCGAAAATAATCTAAATTAATGTGATTTTAAGGGAGGGACAAAAGTCTTACAAATTGACAAAGGATAAATTATAACAGGCTTAACATGTGTAAAAATGACACAATAAATAATGATAAATAATGATAAATAATGACAAATGAAAAGATCTCGATGATGTTCAGCAAAACTTTACTATTTTAAAGGTTTTTAAACTTCAATGTAATTTGAAGGGATTTTATATAATTTCAAAAGATTTCAAAACATTTATTTTAAGCAATTTAAAGAGATTAGAAGGGGTTCCGAAGAGTTTGCGGGATTCGAAATGATTTTAAGAGATTTAAAAATATTCCAATTATATCCACAGGTTTTAGAGGATTTCGTAAGATTTTAATGAATTGTAAAGGGATTTCAAATATTTCAAAGAATCTCTTTATATTTCGAAATATTTCATAGCACGTTAATGAATTTAACCGGTTTGAAGATTTTTAATGGCATTTTAGGGATTTAGAGGAATATTCACATCAATTGAAAAATTTCTAGGGACTTACAACTATTTAAAAGAATTCCCCGGATTTTAAATGACTGCAAAGATTTCTATAGATTCCATGAGACTTCGTGACAGGTGATGTTTAAAATACGTGATACGTCTAGGGAAGGGAGAAGGGGTCTTTAAAAGTATCATTCTCCATGTTAAGTACAATGTAAATAGTATAACGTGGGGGGGGGGGTAATTTTCTTCAAAAATGTACCACGTATTTTGTGAATGGCCCCCGATAGGTGTGCACCAAATTTATAAATTATTAACTCCTAAAATTTGTAGCTATTGGACGTACATAATACAAAATATCTGTTTAATAAAGAAGATTTAAAATAAATAATTATACACTGCTTATGATATTATAAAAACAAATTTCAGCAGCCAAAGCTCATTTCAATTAGCAGTGGTCGTAGAAGAAAAATACATATGCAAGATTGAACGATATCCGCGTTTTTCTGTGGATATTTCGGTAGTATAATGGTATCTTTGCCAGCAGGATGCTAAACTCCGAAAATCGTACTGTGCACTCGCGCAGTTATTTTTGCGACATAATGCGCATGCGTATACGAAGATTAGCGAGAATTGGCATAACGCAGCGAAGACACCATTGTACTATCAAAATATCCACGGAAAGACTCGGAAATCATCCTATTTTGCAGCAAATATCGTGCGCCACTTGACAGTAACCCTTTGACAGCCTTGCGTGCTGTTTTTAGTATTCGGCGGCACGGGCGCTTTGCGCGTGTTCTGCTAGCCTCGTGCTAAAAGAATTAAACTCAGCGGCTGTCAAAGGGGCCATTGCTGTCTCTTAACACAATATACTATTAAGTAAGCGCAGTATATTTCTATGGTCGCGTGAGAGTGAATAATAGATATCAAGACCTCTATATTTTGCTCTGATGAGGATTAAAGGACAAGTTAGAGAACGAGTGGGCAAAGAGGAATGCAATTTTCCTAAATTTGTTCCGTTGTTCATAATGAAAACGCTCTTCTCAGAATGATATGAATGTTCTTTAGTTTCCTTCGAAATTAAATTAAAAATAATAAATGATTATTTTGAAATAAAAATACTATGGGGACCGGTGGGCTGCTTAGCTAATGTTGCACCCTGTTCCACTGTATGGGCGAGAAAAATTCAGTCCGGCTAGTTTCTAGTCAGACCTTGTTCGTAAAAGAAAAAATTAAAATAGGGCTATTAATAATTACTCTAAAGAAAAATTCGATAATAGGAAAAGTTATACAAGTAGACTGCATTTTTCAAATATCAAGTAAAAAATACGTCTGAACACTAGATAATTGGGCATTATTTTAATAATAATTTGATAAAATTTGTTTACTGATAGACTAAAACTGCGCCCCCATTAAATTTTTGTTTAAAATAAGTATTAAGCAAAAATATAATTTTGTATATAAATTTTTTCACGAATGAATTTGTGTTGAACTTTAAAAGCAGTCTAATTTGTTTTCAAGTGGATGTGCCATTGTATTAACTGTGCATTCTCGTAAGTGCAGCTTTTTAATATTTACATATTCTCTATTCTAATAGCGTCTGACTGTAGTTTTTAATCCCTTTTCACGCGGTTTATATAGGGGGGGGGGGGGGGGAAAGGGTTTGCACTTAAAAAAAATTAATTTTTTTTTGTCTTGTCTTGTTGTTAAACATTTCAAGAATATATTCTCGAAATTTTAAGTCGATCTGAACAAAACTTTTAGAGTTATTGTCTAGTTAGTCTCTTGTCTTCTAACACTACAGCTCTGAAAGTTGCGGGCTTCTCTAACTTTAAACGCGTTTTTCTCAAAACTACTTTTTCAAAGTCCGTGTTCATTGCCATTTGAAAACTACATTACCGATTTATTTTAAACTTGGTGCACATTTTCTACATATAAAATACCTCCCCCCAACGGTTAGTTAAATTTTTTTTTCATATTAAGGGTGTTTTCCACCCCCAAAATGGTGGCATTTTTCGTGAAAAATAGCAGATTACACTTTA
>JAAAKG020164638.1:0-28584 GCA_010014905.2 Druon quercuslanigerum
CAATACCATCACAAGGCCCTTTGCCATGTGCAGTTGCATGAAAGTTCCATTCTGCTTTACATCCAAAATCTTGTTCGCGGCGTGATAAGTTGGCAAAGTTCTTACTATTTTTGTAATGTGCTGCAAGAACCATCCGAATTGTATATTACAAAGTCCACAGTTCGTCGTACCAAATAATACATTATTTGATTCGGGAAGCAAAGAATTTTGACATACTCAGATAAATCGTTTGTATGGTATGCCGCTCTTACTTATTCAATTATTTCAAATAATACTTTAGCAATGCAAATTGTTGCTAAAAATATATTTACCTTTGCTTCTTATTTTATAAATCGATGTCTTACATTGAAAGCATTATTTAGGGTGTCTGAATAGTTACATAATGCGCTACACCACGTACTAGCCGCGTCACGTCGCTTTGTCGTGTAGGACCGTAAGATGATTTTTTTTCTCATAAACAACTGGCGGTCCCAAGATAAAACTTGCAGGACTTGTAAAGTACATGTATGGCTTCTTTTGACAAAAAAAAAATAAAAAAAATGAAAGAACACGTATTTTCAAAAACGCGATTTTACTTTTTTGATTTTTTAAAAGAATGTAAAAAAAAAATTTCACTACGATCATTTTTTTTTCTTGAATTTAGGTGTCATTGCAAACATTTCAGACCTTGAAAAATTAAATCGCTTAATTAGAAACAAAGATATAGAACTATAAAAAAAAGTTACCAAAAATTTCAAAGTCCCATATCTCCGCCATTTTGCTGAATTTTCAAAAAATATTTGGGGTTATTTTTCTACACTAATATAGAACTGTATACGCCGAGTTACAGCCAAATCCCTTTCCAAGACGAAAATTCTTGATCCGCTTGACGTGGACTCCACCCGAAATTGATTTAAAGATTGAATTTAGCAGTATTTTTCTATAACTTCATTACTTTAAATCTAAAAATATTCCAAAAACAGGATTTGCATTTTTGTATATAAATCAATTTAGTTAACTACAAATTGACACTGGAAAATATCGCAAAAGAAGATTGTTTTCTGTCCTGACACTTTAATAAAGTAGCCGTCTTCGTTTGAGATAAGAACGACCTGGAATGTAAGCTATGGCTGGAGTCAAGGATAAAATATCGTGTAACGTTTTAGACTAACTAAAGACACTAACTTCCAATTCTTATCAGAGAATATAGGCTAGCTGGTCTATAGGGGCAGCAGGGGCGAGTTAATTGAATTAACCTGGCCCGATAAGTTTATTAGTCGCTTCCTATTAGCCATTAGCTGACAGGCGGTAGGAAGGCGTACATAAACGAAATTAGCTCTGGGTAATCGCACTAATTTGGTCGCGACTGGTCGTGATGGACACCCATTTTAAGAACTCGTTTACTAAACTTTCCAGTTGCCACGATCCCATATAAACTATCAAAATAGAAATATTAATTTCAATTTTTACATCGAGGTTGAAATTTACTGATTTTCTTATAATTTTTTCAGTTAATCTACGCCTCAAATATAGAGCCCTACAATTTTTATCTTTAATTTTTGAATTCCATAGTGGATACCTAAAGGTTCAGATAGCTTCTTCGGGTTAGCATTTTAGTTTTTAGCAACATTTCTTCGTTCGAAAAGTAGTTCTTTAGTTCACTTCAAAATTAAAATATACTTGTTTGATAACTGTTATTAATTTTGTAAGAGATGCTGAAGCTTGATTGAGAAAAAAGCTCGCGTTAAAACTGTTTCCTTATTTAATTGTAAAGAATCTGTTGAAGAATATGATCAGCTTTCATCTAGAATTTGCAGCAGAGAAAGGTGATCGGTGTGAAGTTCGCTTTTTAAGGGAAATTAGTTTTCTTCGAAAATCACACTTTCTCAATTTTCTTTCTCACTTTTTCAATTTTTACATCAAGGTTGAAATTTACTGATTTTCTTATAATTTTTTCAGTTAATCTACGCCTCAAATATAGAGCCCTACAATTTTTATCTTTAATTTTTGAATTCCATAGTGGATACCTAAAGGTTCAGATAGCTTCTTCGGGTTAGCATTTTAGTTTTTAGCAACATTTCTTCGTTCGAAAAGTAGTTCTTTAGTTCACTTCAAAATTAAAATATACTTGTTTGATAACTGTTATTAATTTTGTAAGAGATGCTGAAGCTTGATTGAGAAAAAAGCTCGCGTTAAAACTGTTTCCTTATTTAATTGTAAAGAATCTGTTGAAGAATATGATCAGCTTTCATCTAGAATTTGCAGCAGAGAAAGGTGATCGGTGTGAAGTTCGCTTTTTAAGGGAAATTAGTTTTCTTCGAAAATCACACTTTCTCTTGTTACACCTATTTCAGTGACAAATTACAGTTTTGAAATTTTTTCTACGAAAATTTAATATTTCAATGTATGTATTTAACTATTTGAAAAATTCGAACAATTCAAACTAAATGAATGAATGATATCAAAATTAAAACATTTTTTACTAATACTACAAATGTCCCTCTTTCTGTTAAATAGTGTTATTTTTTATGAAATAAATGAAGATATGTATTTAAGTTGAATTTCTCAACGATTGATATATTTTTCTTATTTATAATACCAGTCAAAGGTAAGCGGTATGTTGACCTAGATTTTATAAACACTTGCATAATAGAGTTTGAATGAATTTTGGGATTGATGTTCTGTATAGGGTATATCTCTGACTGATGATATTCACCATGCATAGAAAGAGAACTTAAAATAAAATATATAAAAATTGAAAATTAGTTTTTATTGCAGATGATATAAAATGTGTACCTGTGGTTGTCTGTCTATTTGTAGTGGAAGAGAGGGAGGAAAGGGATGTCGTTTTTGAACCCAAAGCTCGCCAGCCACCATGTTGAGAAGCATCTGAATGCCTTTTGAGCCTGAAACCGTCTTTCGCGGCTGGTGAGTTTTTGAACCAATCAGGAACATTCAGTCTCTGAAGCGATCTCTGTACCCTCAGCTCGTGTTCACTAGGTGTTCGTTCTCCCACCTTCTGCAACTCATTTTCCGGAGGCTGAAAGAATATAAATAGAAATTATTACTAACTCAGAACTTTTTTTCTCTTTAAGTCTTTATTTTGAAATAATACAAATATTTTCTTACATAATTATGCGTGTGATTAAAGAATACTTGATCTCATAAAATCTTTAAATAAATGCAATATCAGACTGGCTTCATTAGCAATCAGGATATCCATACGTAACTTCTATAACTGGTGTAAATGGGTAAAACTTTGGTCAAGTTTGAACGTTTTGATTTGAAAGCTTCCCCAGATTTAAGGATTCTTATTTCAAAATATTTAGATTTTGAAAAAGTATAGAGTTAAATTCAATGATAATTTGTAAATTGTTAAAAGTTTTTAATGGTATTACTTTTTGACCCAACAGTGTTTGATGGTTATTATGGCGTCATTGTGAAAAGAAATAATAAAAAACAATTCTATTTCTTTCTATTTAGGCTGTGGATATTTTTAAGGCTAGCCGTACTCTCAGTCCTACAAAATGACTGGAGGACCTGAAAATAAGTTACATAGTGCAGGTGGCAGAGAAAAATTTCACCAATCATTTACTTTGTACGATATACTCGCCCGGCCTCAGCTGTTCGAATGACCTACGTAATGAGGTGTCTACTTCATTTTATTTAACATATGCAAACACGATCATTCAAGGGGTCAATCCGATCACTTCAAAGGGTTTAAAATTTAAATTATTCACGCTTAATCGGATTCAAACACAAAACGTTCAAATTTAAACGATTAAATTTGAAAATGTACAATTCGTAAAAGGTAATCGTAAGAAATTTTATAATATTTCTGCTTAAGACTTTTAATTGAAAAGACTTTCCAATTTAACTGCATTTTCTAATCTTCAAATTTTGCCTGTGAAACTATGAAGGCTTTATATCATTTTTAAACACTCGAGGGGGTTGAAAAATGTACTTTTGAGCGTCAGATTTAAAGATTTCAAATATTTCGAACAATTTAAACAAATGTATTAAAAGTTCAATAGAATACATTATAATTTAAAATATCCTATAGGACTTCAAAGAATTAAAAAATATCTCAAAGGATGTAAAGGGATTCCAAGGAATTGCAAACATCTCAAGTGATTTTAAAAGAATACAAACGATTTAAAAATATTACAATTGATTTCATGGGATTTCAAGAGATTTTAAAATATTTCAAAATAAGACAAAATAATTTAAACAAATCACAAGGGATTTTAAATAATTTGAAGTAGTTTACGTGATTTAAAAAGATTAAGCGACTTTTAAATGAATACAAAAAATTCCAAAAGTTTTAATTTATTTCGAAATATATCAATTGATTTGAAAATAATTCTAGGGATTTTTAAAGATGTCAAGCTAAAATTAACCTCTCGAACACTCTTTATTTTGTAAAATTCGAAAAGAACGTTTTCAAGTTGAACTAGCTCTGGATAAAAATAAATATATCAACTCATAAAATTGTATTACTGCTTATATTATTACATCTCGTATTGAAACATTGGCACGAATTATATGTTTCCTAGAGAAAATTAGCATTGGAAATATTAATGGAAAATTCTGAACAATTAAATGAAACTGTCATTAGGTGACAAACAGATTTAATATTTTAACACTATGCTGAATTACACAAGAGCGTTAATGCGATGATATCAAAGTGGCTCGAGTGGATCGTTAGCAAGTTTCTTCAGATAATTGAGGGTAGAGCACGTTATGAAAATAGATGCTGATATCTCTTATTGCAGATAAGAGATAAAGTACAAGATGAAACCGATACATGTGTACGTAAAAGGAATTCTCCAAGGACTTCAAAATCAAATTATAAGTGTGTTTCCATTGTCGTCTCACGTCCTCTCTACTTTACGAACATATCTTTATATGCACTAATTGCAAAAATGTGCTTCTATGTGACAAATTATGGAACATCTACTTTTTCTGAGGGGAAAAGCCTTGAAATTAAAAATACATTGAAGTGATGATGATGTGCAATGAAATATCTGTGGAATAGCTCATCTAATTGAATATGAGGTAAAAATATTTTGCGACCTTTCAGCGATTTCTATCCTTTTCTTGATTACCTATTACATTATCTTTTTTGGTTTCAATTGTATTCTGGAAATGTTTAATCAAGAATTTCATTCTCTAATTTTCTATTTTAGTGAGAAATTATGCAGGCGAGTACATATTTAGAGCCGCGAATGAAGGTGCGGATAAGGATGGTTCCGAGGTTTGTTTTTAATGTGAATATTTGCGGCAGCTGAAAAAACAGAGTTAATTTGCAAGCAGCTCACTTTGCTCCTTACATGTCTCATTTAATACTTACATCTTATGGTTTCTCAGAAAGGCCAGAAATTCTAAAAACCATTCACGGAATACTTTTTGCCATCGCAAGTGAAACCAGTCTCATATGAATCGCAATCCAACTGATTTATTTGATTGAACAGATTTTTCTGCACCAAATAGGCCACATTTTACTTCTCTTTTGTTACATTTAATACTTATTATTATTTATCCTTAATTGTTTACAATATTTTAACGATTTTTATTGTTCACTAGTTTTATTTTTCATGTTCTTAAAACAATTAAATCACCTTAATTTCATTTACGTCAGGACAATTTTCGATCTCGATCTCCACGTAAATTTCTGGCATAGAGGTTGAGAGTTTCTCATGCTGAGCCTCCTCCATCAACTTTGAGGACAGTTCGGTCGACTTCCAACGCGTAACAATTTCCGGATTGTAACTTTGACAATGAGTCTGCATTGCAAGTGTGAATTTTAATAATAAATTTGATTCCACAAAATTTAGTGAGGTAGGCGACATGCGGAAAAGAACCAAAAAGAAAGAACACCAACGCTTAATAATAAATTGATTGAGAGTTTTCGAGACTCAAGAGTCGAGTCATCAGATCGTTACTATGGAAACAATCGTTTTAAGGTAACAGTAAAGTCATATAAAGATAATAATGCAGAAAAAATGACGATGAGCTTTTATCAGATCGGTAAACAATTTTCCTGGACAGATTTTTACATCATATTAAACAATTTGATTTTCTTAGTACAGTATTTCTAAAGGTCTATATGTGGCCAATTGTCCAAAACATTTATATCTAAATTTGAATCAGTAAAAAATGCGTCACAGAATCAAAGCAATCAGAATTTTCACTGATTCACAATACAATGTCACTGATTAAAATAGCTAGCAATAGGTCACGGATTGCAAACAGTAAGTATTTTCCCTGAAAATCAGTGAACTTTCACTATTTCGAATTTAGAGAGTAAGATTTTCGTCAAAGAGATTTTGACACGAACATAAAATAACGATACCTATGACTTTTTTAAATATTGCTTCTTTGGATGAATAAAATTATATTCTTACTCTCGTACAACCGTTTACTTAATTCCACAGGCTATTAATGAGATTTAAAAAATGTGTAAATCTGAGGTTATTTATGTAATTTTGAAATAAGTAACCCAGTAAAAACCAGTTAATTTTTTTTATTTATGGACAGCTCATAAAAGACAATTTTCGAATAAAACCAGCTCCTAACCTTATCCTTCTCCTGTTTAATTCTTCTTAACAATTATTTCTTCATGTTTTGTATATCATAATTTGAAATTTTCAAACGAATGTCAGAATGACAGGTTATAATTTCCAACAAATATCAAACTTTACACATTTAAAGTCCTGATTTCGTTACACAACAATAATTTTTCAAAATTGATATAAATCTTAAAATATGTACGGAATTTTCTGTTTGACAATTATAAATGCCGTTATGAAATTGCATATGAGATATCTATCATGTATTTTTTTAATTAAAACTACCAGGTGCGTTAGTTGAAGTTTGCCGGTTTTACTCATAGATGTCGCTAGAGATATGTATACATTTCTATGATTTGGCATCTATGCCATATTTTTCTATTGAAAATAACCTTTAAAAATACACAATTCCGTTCTGCCAAAATAATAGCATCATAGCTGTTTATCTCAGTGAATATGTCGAGTTTCGTTTCAAGTAAATCGCATTTGCGGCATTCGTTGATTTTCTTATTTCATCAAAAGAAAAAAGCAGTTAAAGCTTATCGATTACTGATAGAAACTTATGGTGAACATGCTCCAGTGAGTAGAACATGTGAGACAAGGTTTCGTCACTTTAAAAGTGGAGATTTCGATTAAACAGACAATGAACATCCTGGTGCAGCGAAAAAGTTCGAAGACGAGGAATGGCAGGCGTTATTGGATGAAGACCCAACCCAATCGCAAAAAAAATTGGCACAAACACTAAATGTGACCCGAGGAGCAATTTTCCAACGTTTAAAAACCATGGGAAAAATCCAAAATTATGGAAAATGGGTACCATACCAACTGAACGATAGACAAATGGAAAATCGAAAAAACATTTGTGAAATGCTGCTTAAACGGTTCGAAAGGAAATCTTTTCTGCATCGAATTGTCACGGGGGACGAAAAATGGATTTATTTTGAGGACCCGAAGCGGAAAAAATTATGGCTTTCACCTGGTGAGGTCGGCCCACCGACTCCAAGGCCAAATAGCTTTGGCCGTAAGACAATGCTCTGTGTTTGGTGGAACCAGTGTGGTGTAGTGTACTTCGAGTTATTTAAACCTGGTGAGACGTTGAATAGGGATCGCTACCGACAACAAATTATCAATTTGAATCATGCGTTGATCGAAAAACGGCCGGAATGGGCCCGAAGACATGCAAAGTTATCCTACATCCTGACAACGCACGGTCTCATACCGCTAAAGTAGTGAAGCACACATTAAAAGCATTGAATTGCGAAATATTATTGCACCCGCCGTACTTTCCAGACCTCGCCCCGTCCAACTATTACCTTTTCGCATCGATGGGACATTCACTCGCAGAGCAGCGCTTCGCCTGTTTTGAAGAAGTCGAAAAATGTCTTGTCGAATGGTTTACCTCGAAAGAGAAAAAGTTTTTTTGGAATGGTATCCATGATTTGCCTGAAAGATGGGCAAAATGTGTATAATCCAATGATAAATACTTTGAATAAAAATTTTATGAGATTCCCTTGAGGATTAAGTGTTTTCTTTATTGAAAAAACCGGCAAACTTCAACTAAAACCTCTGGTAATTTTGTAGGAAGCCTTGCCCGTTATACCAGCGACATTTTATTTATACGAACGAATTTTCTCATTTATATGAAGAAATGACTTTGCTGATATAAATTAGAAAGGGGGTAGAAATCCTCTAGGGAGAGTTGAGACACGTTTCAACATTAGAAACGAATTTTAAGCCAAAGCAATAAGTATGAAACCAAACATCGGGCTAGTTAAATTGTCGGATAAAAAAATGGATTTTGAACAAACTAGTTCATTTTTCAACCAAAGAAATTAACTTTGAAGTGAAAAAGATTAATTTTTAACCAAAAATAGAACAGTGAAATTTTTAAACAAAGTAATGAATTTACGGACCAAAAGACTAATATTCTTCCACAAAAGACGAATTTTGAACAAAATACATGAACTTTCAAGTAAAAAAAAAGTTTCAACAAAAAATGGAAAAGTTAATTATTCTGTAAAAAATAATTATTGCCCACAAAAAAATACACAGTTTCACCAAAATATTTAAAACTCTATCAAAAAATTGAATTTGAAAACTAATAAATTAATTTTTAAACCAATAATGTCTACCTCAAATAGAAATTCTAAATTAAAAAAATCAATTTTTGAACAACAAAAACCCGAATTTTTAACAAAATAGATCAATTTTTAATGAAAAACGATTACATTATCAGTTTAAAAAATAAATTTACAACGAAAAAAATTGTATTCAGCAAAATAGTTTAATTTCAAACAAAAATAAATAAACTTTCAACCATATAATTGAATTTTCTGCTAAAAAGATACATTTTTAACGGAAATTTTAATGTTTAATCTTTATCTAAAAAAATCATTTTAAATCAACAGAAACGAAGTTTTATCAAAAAGATGAATTTCTTACAAAAGTACTAAATTCTTAATTAAAATAGATGAACTTTCAACAGAAAGAATAAACTTCTACCAAAAAACATGAAAAAAAAACATATTCAACCAAAAATGATACAGTTAAATTTTCAATTCAATGAATGTTTTTTCAATCAAAAAAGAATTGAATTTTTAACAAAACAGTTAAATAATCAACCAAAATAATGAATTTTGAACAGAAAAAGATCAAATGGATTTTTTAACAAAATTGTCAAATTTTCAAAATGAAAAAAAAACTTAAAAATGAATATTAAAACTAAAAAATAAGTATTTTAATTAAAAATGTAATAGTTACATTTTTAGTTAAAAATATATAATTTTCGGCGATAGTCATGAATTTGCAACTGAAAAATATAATTTTTAATAAAAAAATTAAACAGTTAGATTTTCAATTCGACAGAATAGTTGAATTTTTAAACAAAGAAGTGAATGCGCAAACAAAAAGAATAATATTCTACCGAAGAGATGAATTTATAACCATATACATAGTTAAATTTGACTTAAAAAATATAAATTTGTAATAAAAAATGGAATTGTTACATTTTCAGTAAAAAAATTAATAAAAAAACCAAACAAATTATTTTTCGAACCTAAATAAAAATTTTGAAAGAAATAATTTTTTACAAAAAAGACGAAGTTTCAACTGAAACCAAATTCTATTTTAACCAAAAAACAATGCATTTAAATCAAGAAAAATATTTTTCCAACAAATAGTTTGCTGAAGAAAAAACAAGAAATAAGAAAAAAAACAATTTTCTATAAAATAGGTGAATTTTTAACCATGAGTGCGATAGTAACATTTTCAATTAAAAAAGAAAATATCAATTTTGAAACAAGAAGAAAAGTGGACAAAATTAAGTTTTAACACAAGAATAACATACAAAAAAAATGTCAACCAAAATGGGTATTCTCTCTCTGTAAAAAAATGTAGATAAACAAATAAGAAAGTCCCTTTCATTTTTACCGAATAAAATCCTTTTTAGTTTGATACTTCTCGTATTATACATTTTGGTATTGAGGATTCATCTTTTTGTGTTGAAAATTTTTTTAATTGGTTTAAAATAAACTTTCCTCTTAGAAATTCATATATTTGGGTTGGAAATTTAACGGTTTTGCAGAAAATTCAACTGTTCTGTTAAAATAGTTCATTTTGACCTAACATTTTTTTTAGAGTTGGTATTTTTCTCTTTTTTGACTTAAAAATCTTTTTTAGTTGAAAATGTTTTTTTTTTTGCTGAAAATTCTTCTTTTCCGTTTCTTGATAAAAATGTATCCATTTAAGTACAAAATTCAACTATGTGCTTGAAAAGTCATCTTGATTCGTAGAAAATTATTCTTCTCGTTTTAAAATTATTCTATTTTGGTTAAAAATTCAGTTCTTGGGTTGGGCATTCCACTCTTTTGTTAAAAACTAATTTTTTTTTCTTGAAAATTTCAATATTTTGTTTAAACTTTTTTTCGATTAATATTCATATTTTAACTAAAAATATACCTATTCCTTTTTTGGTTAAAAGATTATCTTTTTTTGGTTCAAAAATGAACTATATGGTTGAAAATTCATGTAACTTCAATTTAACTATTTTGTTGTAAATTCGAATTTTTGTTTTGAAAATTAATTTTTTCAACTAAAAATTTAACTGTTCCATTTTTGGTTAAAAATTTATCTTTATTACTTGAAAATTAACTTGTTCGTTGAAAATTGGACTACTTGGTTGAAAAACTCAGCTCTATAGCTGAAAACGCTCTCGTGCTTGCTTGAAAATTGATCGTTTTTATTTGAAAATTGTTTTTTTTTTTTTGGAAAAAATTCATCTTTTTGTTAGAATAATATTCTTGGTGTTTCAGAATTTACTTCTGAGTTTAAAAATTTAATTCTTCTTAATCTTCTTAATTCTTCTTTAATTCATTTCTTCTGTTGGAAATGTATCTCTTCGTTTAAACTTCATCTATTTTATCGTAAATTAAATTTTTATCTGAAAATGTAACTTCCATTTTTCGTTAAATACTTATTTTTGTAGTTTAAATATTAATTTTTTATTTTGAATATTTAAAAATTTTGTCGAAAATCTGTTGCTTTTTTATTTTTAGAATTTATCATTTTCAGTTGAAAATTACTCTTTTTAGTTAAAAATTTATTGTTGTTTAAAAATTTATCTGTTGTTGCTAATAATTAATTTTTTAATGATAATTTAATTATTTTGTGGAAAATTTATTTGTTTTTGGGTAGAAAATTATTCTTATTGTTTAAAAATTCATCTATTTTAATTAAGAAGTAGTTTTTTTCGTTGAAAATGCATCTTTTTCTAAAACTTGTTTTTATTTTAGTTTGGAATTATGTTTTTGTGTCAAGATTGAACGTTCCATTTTATAATAAAAGTTAATCTTTTTAGTTAAAAACTCTTCTATATGGTCCAAAAATGATCTATTTTGTTACAAACTCGTTTTTTTTTTGTTTCAAGCTTGATTTTTAAAATTTTGAATTTATGTTTTCGGTCGAAAATTATTAGCTTGAACATTAAAGTATTTAATTTCATAATAAATTTTTCGCTTGAAAATTTAAATATTGTCGTAAAACTTTGTTTTTTTTTGTGTATAATAATTATATTTTTTACTGAAAATTTAACTATGTGGTTGAAAATTCATGTATTCTGTTGAAAATTTGTCTTTTTTGGAAGATTATTGGTATTTTTGTTCGTAAATACGTATCTTTGTTGGAAAATTTCACTTTCATAAAATACAATATTTTTATAAACTTTTTTTTCAAAGAACTTGAACGTGGAACTACTTTGTCAAACATATTTTTTTTCTGAAGAACCATCGTTTTAGTTAAAAATGCCGTTTGTTTGTTTATAATTTTAAAATTTTATGGAAATTTTGTTTCTTTTCTAAATTGACTTTTTTCATTGAAATTTGAACCATTTCATGTTTCGTTGAACATTTATCTTCTTCCAAGTAAAATACAGCAATGTCATTGAAAATTTTTGTGCTCTGTTGGTAATTTCACTAGAAGACTGAGAATTCCTTTTAAAATTAAAGTTTTTGTTGAACATGCATGTATTTTATTGATTTTTTGAGTTTTTTGATATAACATTATTTTTGAGTGCATCCAAAGTAGCTACGAGCCTGCTTTCAGAGCCCCGTTAAGTGGCTAACAAAAGCGGCATCAACATGTTTTTTATACAATCTATTTATATGGTGTTAATACTTTTCCTTTTTCAAACATTAAAACCTTTAACTCGTTATCGTAGGTGCAGTAGTACTAACGATTTTTTTCTGGTGGAACGACTTTATAGTCACCTTTATAAAAATATTGTATTTTTTAAAGAATATATGAGTTCTTAAGGATTTGAGGAATAAATAACAAAATTTTGGGAGTTTTATAGGCAAATTTGTTAATACAGGAGCTTCTCAAAGTAGAGCTATCTACTCGAAAGGCATGATTTCGGTGTTTTTTTGAAAAGAAACGATGATAGTTCCTCTCCAGATTTTTGCACAATAACCGCCAAACATTTAATCAACGCAGATATAAAGACACATTGACATGCACCGTACTTTTATTTTGTACCTTTTTTTTATCCGAGATATTCATTCCCAAAGCGACCGGACTACTTGAAAAAATCAGAGAGTAGTCCCGCATCCGCAGAAGCCATGTTGGCTCGCTAGCCGAATCAAGGTGGTCCCAAGAAAATTGAACTGCCGTAGATTCATTTTCGAATCGATACAAATCCAGTCCACGCGGATAACATTGGTTCCAGGGTATTTGGTGCCCCCCTGCACCCGGATTTTTTTTCGTGCAGGAAAGTGCAATTTCTTGCATGGGGAAATCCCCACCCGCCTGAGTTTTAGGTGGGGACTACTCCATACACCCAACACCGCTTCCGGCGGCCGTGATTCTAGGGCAATTCAGGATTTTAGAACTATAATAAATTTAAGGAGCAGCTGATATTAGATCGTCATTCGGAAAGTTGGGCCAGCTCGGATTCGTGTTCGCGCATTTTCAGCTTTACGCGAGGCTGATCTTCGCAGCAGCAAAGTGTCGTTTTACCTCTCGTCAATTCTTAGGTCGATTTTGCTCAAGCGTGTTTTTACTTCGCTTTTGCGTGCGTTTCGTTTTTAGTTCGCTTTAGCTATCAGCGTTTCAATTGTCTCTAAAAAATCTAATGTAAACGTTTTTCGCAGTGTTGAAGTAAAAAATGTTACCGTTTTACCAAGGATACGGAAACATGGGGACAAGCTTTATGATGCAATTACAATTTTCTATACACTCTTATTGATTTTGATTAATTTATGTATATTCTAGAATAATTTTTAATAAAAATACGTGATTTTAATCTTTTTATTTTATAAAATATAAAAATGACGAACTTTTAAAGGTCTAAAATAGACACTGGATAAGAATAACATTTCGCATATACCAGAAATGAACTTACCTCATGTATTATCAGTTTTGGCATGAAAACTATTATCCGAAGTTGTTCTCGTCACAGGAGAACGAATCTCACAGTCAACCGATCTTAACCTTTCAGCAAACACCAATAAACAACTACAACATCAAATCTAAAGGTTGACAGTCCCCTACATGGTAAACAATTTTTAATGAATTAAAAATTTTTTTGTTTGAAAATAAAAAAAATTGGAGATTACGAAAGACTAGATTAATTCTAGGGCTCTTTAAAAAATTAAGTTATCTAATTGGTTTTACTGAAAAAATATGCATCCTTACCAGATGTCTAATACGATCATTTTGTACAAAAACTTCAATTTTGCATTTAAAACTTGAAACGTCTCATTATGACCTTGCATGCTTTTAAACATTCCCAATTTTAACTTGCTGATTTTTTAAAAGGTTTATCAATATAAAACACAAATTCATGCAATATTTTTTTATGAAATTCCAAAAATTGAATACTTGGATTATGTATTTGAAAAGTTACACAATTTTGCAATTTTCGGGATTGAACGCAATTCGATATGAGCAGGGAATTGACCCAAATTAATGCTTCCGCACGATGCTCGAATGGATCGCATAAAGTAACTGCACAAGTTTGCACACGCCAACACGATCATGAGCATGCGAGAAAACTGATGATCCAAAAGTGACGGAAACGATGTATGAGAAAAGAAATTGGCAACTTTAACAAGCCAATTGAACATTTTTTTAAATTAGTCACAACTGTGAGAAGAATTTAAAAGACAAATTCCAGGAATTTGTATTTAATTCTTAATTCATTTAAACACATACTTCGCACGTTAGTACAGAAAACGTATTTAATAACTATAAAAAACTAAAAAGAACTTCTTTATCCAAAGATTTGAATACGAACTTTTCTTTCATAATCATTTTTTGAAGAATATTCACACTTTTTGATATGTCATTAATGTTTTTTTCACTGCGTGATAAAAAAGCTTATAAATTAATAAAATTTTAAGACTCTGAAAGGAGACCTTGCGACGTCAAAGCTCACAGACAAGTGTCAAGGCCTTTGAAAAGTATCGATGACTGCTCAACGTGTCATAAAAACTGGATATATAGGTAACTTTCTGAAGGTGATCAAAAAAGGGCATAAAGACCCCTGGTATTATTCTTTACTACTTGTTCTTCCTCTCTAAATTTTAATTAGTAAAATATAACTGATTATCAGTTAAATTCTACTAATTGCCAAAGCTAGAACTGGGCTACTGATGATTAGTAGAAATTAACTGCTTCAATTAGTTAAATAGAAATTACTAATTCATTAAGTTATCCGAAAGAATAGATCCCGGCCGCGGAAATACTGATTGAAAAGTAATATTTCCATTGATAAAATCAGTTAATTTTAAAAGGTTACATTTCGCATACATTCAAGTCTGCTTTTAAATGAATTTAATTCAGAAATAAGATTTGAAAAATTCCAAAAACTAGACGTTTGCAGAAGTTTGTCTTCTCCAAGTGTTCCGCAATCCACATAGTTCGACACTTTGACAGTGCTTGACCGGTCTCGTTCTCGGTGGGAACGGCTCATCACCTTTGGGTGGCGCTCTACTCAAATGAAATTCATAGCGGGATTAAAAAAATTCTTTTATTGACTAAATAACCTTTAATGAATTTTTTTACGGTGTATTTTATTAGGTTTCAAAACCAACAAACATTTTATTTCGATGAAGAAATTTTTTTCAACCGTCACAATTAGGTTTTATTCTACTGGTATTTTTATTACTATTTAGATTAGTGAATAGTATGAAATAACTAATTTATCAGTTAAAATTCAATAAACTGATTAATTAGTAAAATTTTACTAATTACATAAGTAAATATTAATAAATAATTGAATTATCATTTAAAAGTTAATATACTGATTTAATTAGTAAAATTTTTACCAATTCAAAGACAGATAAATAATGAACATAATGATTTATGCATTCAGTAAGAAATGTGCTTTTTGTAAATTATTTATATAGCTGCTGGAATAAGTGGTGTATAAAATATGACGTATGTCTTAGTAATTGTGTGTACTAAAACTAGTGCTTCATCCCATTTTTAAATTCAATTTTGAACTTTTAGATTTAAAATTATTTCACTATTCAGGCTTTCAATTGGATCTTTGGCATTTAGTTCTATCTATGATTGCGTAAGTGCTATAGCTTCCAATTCGAAATAATATTGTAAAAATTTTAAGGTAATTTCCATTTTAAACGTTTAATTTCAAATTGGCCAATTTGTAAAAAAAACAATATCAAATTATTGACTTTTTAACTCCACTACAAACATGGTAGTTTTATGCTTTCTTAAGAATTTTAGCTATGAATTTGTAATTTTAGAAGGTTGGTATTCGCAATTACAACAAGTATAGAAAAAGAAGATTATTTCATGATGTCAAATAGCATTTGAAGGAATTGAATGGGGTTTTCTACTGCAACTAACAATAGCCAAAATCACAGAATTTCCTAGGGTCATGGCAGTGGCCATCCTGAATTCAACCTCAAATAATTTTGTTTGAAAAGCATTACAAATTCGAAGCGCTAAAGCTTTATTGAACTATTTTAATTGTGATATTTTTCACTTCACAAACCTTCAAGCGCGCTTTCAAGTTTGTATTCTGTCAAAGTGGAAAAGTTGAAATAGGAAAGTTTTCAACTTGAGAGCGTATAACTTTGGATTCAAATTCCGAGTTATTCTAAAGTTGCAGTGCTAAATTCACTAGCTGTTAAATGCCGTAAACGAATACCAATTAAAAGCAGCTGTACGTGTATCAGGCCTTAATTAGAAGCAAGGAAGTTTAAAGCTTTTTGAATCTTACGCTTCGCATTCGATACTGTATTTACCTCGTGCTAGGTATTTGCGCTTCCTCCACATTTATGCATTTACCATTGTAAATTAAAGGACAAGCCAAAAACAATGTCTTTTGTTTATTGTAAATATCCTTTTGTTAGAGCTCCTTCGAGTTTAACGGATCCATTCTCATCACGTGTCTCGTGCTTCGCTCTCAATGAACGTATCCTCGAAGCACGAAATATTCTATATTACGTCTAAATCTTTTATATATTAAATGCATTTTATGCACTAAACTCTCGCTTTCAGTCCCCTGGTTTTCGAGCTTCCTAGAACTGCTGACCGCTGGAGTTTTTCAGAGGAGCAGGGCGAAAGCTGTTGCGTGCATTCCAATTGGAAACGGTTCAGGCGATTCTGACTGTTTACGCTTCGATCTCCTCGACTTCAGTTCAAAGCTATTTCAAGACAACCCCCGACACTGGACCAAAAGCGAGAGTTTGTTGTATTATTTTTCTGTATCCATTCCCTAGACTACTTATTCAGATATTTCAAACACACGTGCAAACTTTAGGCTTTATGATCATTTTATTACTTTTTTCCAAGTATCCTATTTAGCAGTAATTGACCTGTCTTTTTGAACCACAAAAGAGTGTACCAAAGGAACCTCTCAATCGGAAATTTCCTTGAAACAGACAGACCTGTTCTTAAAAATCATTTTTCCGGACTCAGAGTGTCTGGCGAAAGCTGGATAAGTCAAAATTCACATAAACTTAATACCTTCCATCATAAATGAGGAAAATGTAAAAATCCTAATTTTACGGCCACACTATGGTGCCATCAAAAAATGATTCGCAACCCTAACAAATAAACTAAAATAACAAAAGCTTTATTGTTTCACAAAATTTGAGATAAACCTATAGATAAATATTGCAGACGAGATAACCAGTTATATTAGTTTCCATGTGACACCTATCCATGAGAACAGAGTTATTATAGCTAAATATCACTGTTACTAGTCTTAAAACAAAAGAGACGGTCGCAAAGCATTCGCAAATGCGTGGCTGGCATACACATTACATTTGCCACGTTAGCATTGCACGAACACTTGGCGTTTTCTGCCAAGCCCAGTACTGTAGATAATCAAACAGAGTTATGGGGAAAATAGGATAGCGTATAAAGTGAAGTGGGGCATTCTACTAAATCAAAGTTTTTTCACTCCAACGTTAACTCTGTTAATTTCTTAGATTTAAAAAACTTATTATTTTACATAAGAAAATGAAACACGTGCTTATTATTATAATGATTATCAAATCTCATTTTGGTAAATATAGCATTTAAGAATGGTAAATTAAGCAAATTTTAAAAGCATTTGACATCTGCATTGGTTTTGCAGCATTGAAATCACTTTTTTAAATCAAAAAATATTTGAAGTGAACAAGTTTTACTTATTCTACGAATGCCATATGGTATTCATAAAACTCAATATTGAATTAATACAAAAATGTATAAGAAAATATGCTACTGCTTTTGTTTCAGTATTTTCTTTTTCGGTATTTCTTTCTAAAATATAGTTAGAATTTATTAGCCCTTGTGTGCACACTCAACTTTATGCGTACATTCTTATGCACATGCAAGGGAGCCTGGTGCCCACCCCCCTTTATTCAGTTTTTAAAATAATTATGCAATTGAAAATGTTTCCTTATAGCTTGCTCCAATAAATATCAAAAACAAGTGCGAAAGGCACAAAACACTTTAAAACACACAAAATACCAAAACAGTTCAGCTGAGCTGTTCCAAACGGACCTCGCGAACGAAACGGGTACGCTGCAACTCGACGCACAATATTGTATGTCGTTTACCGCACACAGATTTGAGAATGTAACAAGTAATTAATTATTAATTAATAATTCAATTTAATTATTATAAATTATATTACTATCCAACAAATTTCACGTGCATTAATCAACTAACTTGATAAGAGATTAAGAATCCACTCAAAGTTAATTTTTTTGTGGTACCCGGTACCACAAAAAAACACTCTCCGGTACGCAGAGAGTGCACACAAGGATTACATTTTATTGTAAAAATATCATTCAAGATAATAACTAATAAATAATAATTCAAAATAATTCGAGATCATAAAGCATATCTATTTATCTTACAATTTTTTTTAGTATTTGTACCCTATTCTAAATGAATAGTTATGTAATGTAATCATATGGATTGTCGTTTCTTTTTAATTTTTTATTTAAACTCAATAGACCTTGATCTACTGACAAACTTACTTGTCTATTTTGTAACAATAACTGAATTTGAATTTTCCTTGAAAAAAGTACGGTAAATCAGAATTTTGTTGACATCTTCTCAATGCTGCCTTCCAATTACAAATTTCTGTAACGATTTGCATATGAAACAATAATGGAAATTTTTTAGTATGGACCCAAAACCACTAGACTTAATTTTTTGACATATGTATATAACAGGTGTTTTTAAATGTAAAATAAAAAGGATAGAAAATAGAATTGTAAAGACACTAAATAAATCATAAATAATGTAATATCTGATCAAAATGTATTATTTCTTTACGGCCCTGGTGGCACATAGTCACGAAGTTCACAGTGTGGGCTCACTGCGCTGATGTGAACATTGCATAATGATTCGTTATCTCGCGATGATGTCAGAGACTGCACTATTCCTGGGGCTAATTTTAATTGTCCTCCGTCCTACCTCCCCTCTGCTATTATTCTCTCAAACTGTACATATGCCGCAATTGATATCAAACGGGGCAAGTAGAAAAACTTTCGAGAATGGTTTTAGAGATACTTTTTCAGATTGCAGTCCACAAATTTTTGCCCACAAAATTCCCGGTTATTACCCGGATTTTCCAAGTTTTTTCCACGGTCATCAAAAAATGTCCTCTTACTGAAAGCACGAATAAAACGCACTTAACGTATGGATGGCCTATGTGTAATTCTATAAAAACTGATATTTTATTATATTTAAACTGATTGGTAAATAATTCTCAAATATGATTTTTGATATCTTTCTTACTATCATTTAATTAATGATTAGTTATTGAAGAGTAATTACAAAAACTATAATTAATCTTTTATTATAAGTTTAGTTGTAATTAAATAACTGGTTGTTGTAATAATCCTGCAATAATTAATCAATAATTAATCGCTAATACCAAAGTAATTAAGTACTATATCTACATTTTTATTTTAAGCCTTCAAAAATCCCCATTATGTTTATAATTTTTTTAAATATCTACAACTTTTAAATTATTTTTGAATCTTTGCAAAACTTCTAAATATTTCCTAAACTTGCATAAATGTTATGTTGTTTTCGAAACCTACTTCAACTTTCTCTTACAATTTTTTCTTCAAAATAAAATTTTAAATTATTTTTGAAAAATACGTATTTTCAACAAAATGGTTTATCATTAACGAAAAAAGATTATCTTTAACTATGAGCCCATTCACAAAATGCATGATAAATTTTTCAAGAACTTCTGACCCCCTCCCCCCTGCGTGATACTTTTTCCATTGGTCTTTACATGGAGAATTATACATCGGTATCTCGTATTTTGTGAATGGCACCTATATGAATTTTGAACAACATCAAAAATAAAAGTTTTAGTAAAATAGATGAATTTTTTTACAAAAAGTTTAGTTTTTTAACCCAAAATATGAATTTTCAACAAAAATGTTAATCTTAAACTATATATTTGAATTTTTAACCAAAACGAATGCATTGTTAACAAAGAATGTGATCGTCCATATTTCAACTAAAAGATTTGAATTTGAAATAAAAAAAGTAGAATACATCTAAAAAAGCTTAATTTGTAACCAAACAGTTGAATTTCAAACAAAAATATAACAGATAAATGTTCAGTTAAAAAAACTAGTTTTCAAAATATGCAACAAAATAATTACATTTATAAAAAAAGAATTTTTAATAAATTACAGTTCAATCAGAAGAAAATACGAATTTGAAAGAAAATAGTTAAATCCTCAACAAAAACAGATTATATTTTTATTAAAATTTTTTATTTTTAATAAAAAAAAATTAATTTCTAACAAATTTGTGTACTCTCTTGAATCAAAATTTTCAAAAATCTAGATTTTTTTAAAATTAATTTATTGTTAATTTTCTAATTTTTCTAAACTACTAAATATCTCAAAAATGTTGCTTTGAAATCTTTACTTATTCTTTTTCGAAATTTTACGAAATTATTTGAAATGTTTTGTTATATTCTCAAGCTTTAAATTAATAAATTTTTTTTTAAATCATCCAAAATATGTTGAAATAAAACCTGAATAATTTTTGCAATTTTGTGTAGCAGCAAAATTTTAAGAATATAATTATTTCCTAACATTAAAAAATCATTTACAATTAAAATTTTATCTTCTTCCGGCTATTTCAATTTTTTCTGGGATTAGAAGAGACACTGTTTCGTGAAATCAGTTTTAAAAAGACAGAGCTTGTTATAAAAAATTGAGTTAATTTTTATGTCGATACGTGTTTGCTCATAGAATAACGGATTATCCAACAAAAAGCTGCAAACAGCTTTACCCTTTTGACTTTTTAATAGCTATAATCAAATCCTAACAATCAAAGACGAACTTTTTTTTTCTAAGTATGGCACACATCTTTTTTAGAAAATACAAGAAAAAGTTTTAGACTCCTTATTATTCAAGTAATATTTTTAAATCTGATTAAGAATCACATTATCGCGAATGATTACGCCAGCGCAGGGCATAGTTCATTGTTGAACGTGAGCGGTAATAATTACCGGAACTTGTGTTCATTGACGTCTTTAATGTTTTTTAATTCAACATCGAATTTCAGAATATATTAAAGTTTCTGGGGTCATAAAATCAACCTTGGTAGTATTCATGTGCTTTATAATCATGTATGCTTAGGAAGAAACGATTTATTTTTGGACTATGATAGTCGAAAACTTTGACTTAGTGCCGAGATTCGATGCCTATTTGATTGACAAAATCCCCGGGGAATAAAAATTTTGAGGTTCCTATCGATTTTACATTTTCTTTATGCTTATTTTCCATGTTTAAAATGAATTTCATTAAGTAAAGACCATTCAAATGATCCTCATCTGCATTATTTCTATAAGAATTTGTTTTATTTTATCAGGTTATGCTGTTATGTGTGAAACACTGTGTGAAATGTTATAATTATGTGAAGTACATTTTAAGGGAGTACCCTCAGTAATATAATTAAAAATGAGAATCGTTTGATAATTGGATGACAGTTGGATTAAAATGCACTGAAGCTCTGATTAAAATTTTGGAAACTTTCAGAGCTTCATAGTCAAGAAATCAATGATTGAAATTAACACGTGGTATTATTAGAAGTCGTACTTTTTGTAGTATATAAGAAGATTGACAAATGAAAAAATCTGAAATAATTCTGATTTATAAAAGAATGTTATCCGAAATCCATATCTGCTTCAAAAGTATCTTTCAGAGCCTATAAGAACAGAAAAATAATTATTTATACCTTAAACATACTGACTGACGTCAGTGAACTGAAGGTGTAGCAACGTCGCACCCGTTCCACGTGCTCTAGTTTATGCGCGAATTTCAAATAACACGTTGAATAACACGTTGCCAAACGTATGACTGTGACCATGTGAGTCAATAACAAATCGAAGCGTTCTCTCAACTGACTTGCTACGTACCGAGGGAACTTCCTTAATGTACATACAAAATAAAAAACTATCAAAAATCAGGATAGGCATTTTTTAAATTGAGTATTGAGCAAAACCCAAGTTTTCTTTCAAACATGCTAATTAATTATTAGGGAAGTGTTGGTATCGATTGGGACCTCACCATTTGGATAAAAACATAAATCTTTGATAGTCTATATTTGATCACTACAGAACAAATAAGTACCCGAAGTTAAAAAAAGTCTTTAACTTTGGTTCGATTTTCGATCTGGTTTGTAACTCGTGTATACTTAGATTTAACCATTTAATAATTTTCGAAACATCCAACTAAAATTGCACGACACGGTTCGGTAATTTCTTTTAAAATTAAAAATATCGTTCTTTTTTAAAATATTCTTCACAAAGACTCAGGCTCTATGCCAAAAACTATTTCAAATAATTAAGAACTCCTTTTAATTATTATTACTCGACATTTTAATGGGTAAAAATCTTTTAAAATTTGAAAGCACAGAAAAAACTGGGGGTTTACTAAAGTTGCGGCTCAAATAAAAGTCGGTATCATTTAAAATACGAGTTGAAATAGATACATGTACAGAGTGTAGTGATCCTAAAGGGTAAGTTCAGAGCAGGGGTCTTCAGCGAGGGGAAATTTGGACCCAAATACTCATTTGCAAGATGTCTAGTTTCCACCACTACGTCGCCTAACTCAGCACGGAAAATTTCTGTCTCACTCTTACAGTTGCGTAGAGGTTCGAGGTGGTGGAAAAGAAACCTACGGTAAATGAGTATTTGCGGCCGAATTTCCCCTCGCTAAGAGCCCTGGTTTAGAACATGGCGGCGCATTCACAAGCCAAACGCTTGCAAAGTAGGGCTGGTAGGTTAGGGATCGATTTACGGTTATCGGACGATGACTTGGTACGCATTCTTTTGCATATGAATATGCCTTTATGTTGACCACTTTCCTACATAACCTCCAAAGGATATTTATCAAATCATTATCTCTTTTTTAATTGAGATAATATTTTGCAATTTAATTATTTTTATTAAGTTATGTCCATTCGATTTTTATTAAATGTGTGCTTAAAGGTAAAAATTATGTTATTAATTAAACAAAATGTCGAAGTGGGCTAAGCGAAAAATAGGTTCTTTATAAACAACAGGCTCAATTACAATTGGGATTCTTCAGAACACCAACTAAGGTATCATTTAGAGCTTATTTATCGTTTTGGGTTCGTTTTCAGCAATTGGGGTACATTTTTGTTGCAGCTCCTGTGGACACAAAAATGGGTTCCAAAGGAAACACCTGTTTCTTCTGTGAGGATTTGAAATGTTATGAATATGCACGCACATATGATGTATGTAAAATTCAAATGTAACCATGCTCCGTTATGGAAGGTAGATTGTCATCTACCCACAGCCGCACATTATTAATGTGATGTTCCATGAATCGCTATTGTTATTCATAGTTAAATGCAGGCCCAAAGTTAATGCGTCTAAAGTAAAGTGCATTCTTTAACTATAGGTATTCAAAATATACATACGTATAAAGTATTCGAATTAGTACACGTGGTGAACAATATTTGACACTGACAAGCTTTATTTCTTGTTGGACAAATTGACACCTGTCCTACTATTACTTTCCCCACGACCATCGCAGAAAAGAGTGCACATTTTCAAATATACTCGTATATTAATATTTCCCAGATTTAAAATCGTATAAAATGTTCTGAAATTTATAAAAAGGGAGAGTTTAGAATATTTTTTAAAGGTTCAGAAAAATTTATCAGCCCTGAATATCTGATTTGTTTAAGTCTCAAACGTTGTTTTACATTTTTTTACACGCGGAATCAAGCATTTTCTTTTGTCGAGAAAAAACATGAATGCACAGTTAAAATGTAATTATATATTGAATCATTAAATTTTTAATTGTAAAATTAAATAAGAAAATTGACTGCATCAATACGAAAAGAACGTTTTGATTGCCTATTTCAAAATTTAAAGAAGATGACCCTCTGAATAAGTATGTTTTTGAATTTTTTTTCAATATTTTGGTCAAAGGACATATTTGTTACGGATCTATGCTCAGAAAAACTGCCCATAACGAGGCTCACGCGACTGGATATTCGTCCGTGTCCCTTGCATGTGCACTGTTTTGTAATTTTCTAACTGAGCCGTTGGGAACTTAGCGTGCTTGTGTGGGAATAATTGCGGAGAAAAGAACACCCTACGCATTTTGCGAATTTTTAAGAGGCATTCGCCTTTTTAGCATAGCCATATATGTAGACTTTTATACACATAATCATAGAGACAACATTTTACTCTCCACGAATCCATTCTCCTATCCATTTCGACTTTCAATATATCCTTCAAGTAAAGACCGGATGTCTATGCATGTGCGTGAAAACCATCCATTGGGGTTGGCAAATATAGCCAACTAAAAATAATTTTTCAGTAAAAAAGAAACTCAACGTCAAGCAAAGTGATTAACCTAGCTCCATCTTTAAAATAATGATTGTTCTATCATAATTTCAAAGTCATAATAGTAGATCAATTAAACTTCATGGGGAGGAAAAATGACATGTGATCAATCAGGATCTATCAATTTGGGGCGTGTCAAGTTTTGCCGAAATTCAGTGAGCGTAGGCCGTAGACCGAATATTTTTGGTGTCCCTGGATACTTCGATAAATTTCTTTTAAATACATTATTTTCAATGGTATCTGAAACTAACGGATCTTCAAATTGGGACCATTAAAATCGAATTATTTTTTATTGAAACGTTCAGAACGGAACAATTTTAAGAATTGGGTATTGCAGAATTATGTAAAAAGAACTACAAAAAACTAAAACCATTTTTACAAGAATCTACAAATAAATTCAATATATTACAACAAAAAATACACGAACGTTTGTATGATAGCTATTGGGTCGATAACAATCAGTTTCATGAGGGTTAAACCATTTTTCAAGCTGAGAGCATTTTTTCCCTAAAAATATAACTTTTTAATTTTTATCGTAAACGATGCAATACCTCATAATAAAGCCAGAGTTATTTTTTTGCGCAACCAGACAGAGCTTAAATAGATGCGCAAACTTGTAACTTAAAATGGTTTCATATCTGTTGTTTGTAAGCAAAATGAGAAATTCGATGTTATGAAAAAATTCTCCTGTCCACAAAAGTTGTTTAACCCACATAAAATGAAAAAAAATCTCTTCCTCAAAGGAGAACAGATTTTACACCAAAATTTTTAAAAAATGAATGAAAGAAATAAGTGCTATCAGTATTTTAAAAGAGGCCTAAAATATTTTAAATCTGTAAGTCAAAATTTGTAAGGCTTCAATGAAAATCATTGGATCTTTTTTAAAAACAAAGCACAAAATCAAATACGCATAACTTTGTGGACCTTTTTTGTTGCAAATCGAAAAAATATGTATTGAGTAATATTCTGTCAAAAGCAACATCTTTTCTCCCCAGAGATCCTGCAAATTTAGGTGTAGAACTTGCCTGATTTGAAATGAATAATGCAATATGGTTAAATACAAATGGTTATGCAATATATATATTTAATAAATATAATCGGAAGAACAAATAAATGTGTCAATGCAAACAATTATTCTGGAAATTAATTTAGGTCTGCATCTCTTCATGTAAAAATGTATCGAGGCTCAACCACCTCTGACTTTAAAACTAGGTTTGATATTTCTTCTCCCTTTTATCTGAGGTATTTAGTTCAGACTTGCGCAAAATTTGCATTAAGGTGTATCTGCTCATTGCTCATAACTCTTTAAGCTTCGACGTGCAACCCACTTTTCCGACTTTCTGAATAGTTACTTCAACATAGAACAACGTTGTAGCTTACAGTATAGCACCTCTGAGTGCAGGAAATTGCCATTTCAACATCTAAACCGTAAACTCATATGAAGTCAAACAGGTACCTCAGTAAAGGTTTCTTAACATTATTTCAGAATCTAGCAAAAAGAAAATCAGCTCGGAAACCTGTAATCGATTATTACATTCTCAACAGAGAAAGTATTAGGATTGTGTAAAATTTGACCACCAAGGGGGTGGGGCGGGGGGTATTTTTGTAAAATGTCCACGTTTTAAGGGGTCATTCTAGAAACTACTCTCGAAAAAAACGCTATTTTTGTGAGTTTGTATGAGATTATTGAAAAATATATTGATGTGGAATACAATCTTTCTGTGCCTTTTTAAGTCTTTTCTAATTAGGGCCTCATTCACACATTCTAACAATTCTTCCCACGGTCTACCTCTGGGAAAGCTGCCATTTACTTTAACTTGATGTACTTGTTTCTTTAGTCGTTCATCTTTCATTTTCTCAAACATGCCCGAACCATCTTAACCGATTTCTTTTCCATGTGTCAACTAGTGATCCTTCTGCAACACATTCCCTGGGGATTATCTCGTGACTCACACTATACACTAGACTTTTCCTGCAAATTATAAGCAGGAATTTCATGTCAATAGCGTTAATTTTACACTTATACTTAGCTTGATAGGTCTGCGATTCGCTACCGTATAGCAAAGTCGGTACAAATATCGGATTATGTATTGTCATTCTAGCTTTATTTGATATATTTTTACTTCTGATAATGGGCCCTGCTCTACCGATAATTTTCTTACCCTCGTTTATGCGCTCATCAAAATCATCTATCTTCCCGTTATTAGTAAATAAGCTACCAATATATACGTACTTACCAGCTTGTTCTATTCTTTCAACATTTAAGAAAATATTGCATATTGTTTTCTTGCTCTTTCCTTCAAATACCATAATTTCTGTTTTATTTATGTTAATTTCAAGGCTCATGCTCTTCAGGCTTGTATTCAGTTGGATCAGCATTCTTTGCAAGTCTTCGATCGATTCTACCATATCAAACTTACTTTTCAAAAAATAATTCTGTTGGAATGTTCTTTATTACGCTCTTTTTGTGTTGAAAACTGAAAGTCAAATTCGTTAGCCAGTCATCACAAATGATGATTTAGAAAGTTAAAGCATTTAAAAAATTGTGCAGACAACGTTTTTTTTCAAGATTTAAGAATTCTATGTACGGCTATTCTTAGTAACACAGAAATTTGAATAAGTTACCCCTACGACTTCTTTCGATAGAAAGAAAATTAACAGTAATACAATTTTCAAAATTCAAAAAAACAAACGAAAATGAACATTTTAAGCCAAACAGCGCATGATATGAAAAAAGTCACGAAAAAGAGGTGGTTTTTGAAAGCCCTACAAGACTGAAATAAAACTTTTTGATTTTTCGTGGAAAATCGAAAATTCTACTTATGATCGCACAAAAACAATGAACAATGTATTTCCCAAAAAAAGAACTACAAATTTGTTAAAAAGAATTTTTTCATAGAATGCATAAATTTTTTTATTCGTAAAAAAACAACGTTAAAAATAAAATAAAAGAAATTCTTGGACAAACGGCACAAATTTAAAAAAAAATAGACAAAAGTTGTTCAGTCGAAACCAGCTAAAAAGTCTTATGAATTATATTTGAATAAAACGCATAGTTTTGGTACATAAAATGTTGAGCGGACGATTTTTACATTCTCATTCATGAGAGTGGAATGTATTCGTCAAAATTTTCGATCTCTGATTTTTAACGAATCTTTACGATTCCACACTCAAAGAGTCCGAAAATCATAAAATTTTGTCGGTGTCTCTCTATCTGTATGTATGGTTACCTGAATGTTGTAGCTACGCTAAATTTGTAAGGATCTGTCCAATCGAGTCAACCTTCGATGCACTTCTTAAGGTTCCCAAAATGAAGGTAAATTTCGTTAAGCAGATATTTCCAACCAAAATTAAAAAATTTAGATTTTTTAAATTTAAGAAATTCTAGTTAAAGTTTCTTATAGATGTGTAGAAGACTTGGAAATTATCAAAATAAAATTTTCAATTTCGATAAAACTTAAAAAAGTTATATGCCTTGCAACATTTTGAAAATTTTCAAAAAAAGGACAAAAAAATTTGTATAGGTTAAGAAATCTCAATCCAAATTTCTTTTAGATATAGCATATATGTATTTCGCAACTGTTCTCATGAAATTTCTTAATTAGACATCAATTCAAAAATTTGGATTATTTTCAAAAATATCCAATTTTTGTTTTTAAGAGAACCGTAAGTTTAAAGGTTCAAAGTGTTGTTTTTAGTAGATTTAAACGAGATTTAAAAATTACGTCGATAAAGTTTTTCAAGTGGACACAAATTATCGAGCGCGAAGCGTGAGTTCCGTAATGAGAATGTATTCGTCAAAGCCGTATGTGCTCACAGTTCTTGATTTTAGTCCAAATATTTATTATATTTAAAAAAATTTAGTTAATGTGTACGCAGTAAACGTAGGAAAACAAGCGCGAAGCGAGATAGCGTACCCGTACGCCCCAGGCGTGCGCAAAATGCGTTCAAACAGGACGACGGATAGGCGTGACTCACTCGGTGGGGATGGGAGTACTGTGAGGAAAGGGTTATGGAATTTTTAGATTGATTTAGAATTCTCGCGTTATTTAAATAGCACGCTCATTCAGCAACACTGCCCCGACCCAGGTTGCTGATCAATCTCTCTAGCAATCACCCCAAGTGAAGATCCTCACAAAGTCGTCA